>UCOL01006028.1:0-10280 GCA_900474335.1 Ormyrus nitidulus | reverse complement strand
GGGGGGGGGGGGGGGGGGGGGGGGGGGGGGGGGGGGGGTTGTTTGCGCGATTCGACTGAGTGGCAATTACGAGGAGCGCGCTTTTTTCGCTTATAGAATGTCAGTTTTACAGTGTATACGCCCCCACGAGCCGGGAAAATCGATACTGCGTGTCGGGGAGTGAGAGGAGGCAAAGTTCGTTTGGATGCGAAAATAAAATTGGATACCGTTGCTTTATAAAAAGTTTTATTTTTGTATCGGTTTTTTTTTCGAATAAGAAACAAATTAAATTACTGACGAAATTTGTAGCATCCGTAACTTTTTTTTTTTTTTAAATATATAAAAGATTCTATAATTTAAGGAATTCTGTTTGTCTAATAGTAAGATGCTTTCTATCATATCATAATGTGGAGTAAGATTTATCGTTGATCAAAATTTAGTCAATATATGAGTATCACTTTATTTTGTGCAAAACTTTTAATATTTTATATTTTTAGTTATTTATCTCAAGTTATACGGTTCAAAAGGCACTTTTACAAAAATATATTTTTAGTAATGGCTCCCTATGCCTTTATATAGCAACCCTGTTATGAAGCTCAACGTCATCCAAACGGAATCGACTTTTCGAGCAAAAACGAGCCAATTAAAAGAATCCATACAACAAACATCCTCGCTCGAATCAATAAATTCTCCCACTTAACCTCTTAAAACCGTCGTCCTCAACCTGCACTAAATTTCCTTCGCGACTCCATTTGCCCCACATTCCAACCCGCAGCACCACCGCAGCAATCCGCTCTCTCAAAAAGCCGAAAAACGCACGCACAAAGCCAATCCCACCGAGAGAGAGAGAGAGCCATTAGCGCATTTTCCTTCACCTCCGCTTCGATAATTATCGCGAGGAGATAGGTATAGGCTCGCGGGAGCGGACGCGCGGGACACGGGCCGGCTGTCAGGCCGCTCTCTCTCGCACACTTGTTCCTGCCAGGACGTCGTCGCGCGCGGGGAGATTTACCGATCGCGATTGCTTTTTTCGGGCCCCCCGACGACGGCTAATCTCGCCGATCGGCTGTCCGCTTTGTGTGTATAAAGGGACGGAGACGATGTTTACACGCGGAGGTGGGGAGAGGCAGGATTTTTGAGTAATGTTTTGCGGTTCTTCTGTTGCAGAGCTTGAAGGAGAGGAGGTTTTTTACGCGTCAGTCGGCGACGACGGCCGGGAGATCACTGAATGTAAGTAACGTTATGTTTCACGGAGATATTTTTAAATTGATTTTTGTGAAATCGCTGTTTCTGTTCTTTCGCGGCGATATTTACGTTTGAAGAATTTTTCTTTTATTGACACATGTAAAAAGGACGAATGAGTAAAACTTCTTTATATCTACAGTTGAAACGAAACTTTTATTTCTTTTTTTAAATTTATTTCACTATGTGAAAGTTAACAAAGAAATAATAAAAATTTGTGAAAATGGAAAATAACATTTTTTTCCTTTTTTACAATCTTCCTACTTAAAGTATTTGAGTTTCTTTTAAATCAAATTTATTTACTATTGCTCAATCATAAATAATCAGACAATCTCTAAACAAATTCTTCGCATTGCAATCAAAAACTTTCAACAATTCAACTTTTATTGACCTATTAATTTTTTAGGATACGAATTTTTTCTCTCTCTTTATTTTTCCCTTTACGACTCTAAAATTTAAAAGAATAGCCCATAAAAAAACTCACCTTCCCAATATTACATTCTTCCACAATTTTTTCGCAAATTACAAAAACCGCATAAAAACTGCACCGTAAACCATTAGAAAATTTCTTCAAAATTTTCCACAATCCCCCTCCATTCTCGCAACCTCATCACGCAAAAACCCGCATTATCCCGTCCAGCGCCTCGCGGCAAAAAACCATCTCCCCCCGAGCACCCAATAACCCATCAGCCGCCTAATTAACAGGAAATTCATCCGAAACGCAGCGCTCTCCCGCATACCTCGCGGGGGGAAAGTCGTGAGTCGGGGCGCCGCGCTAAATTTGCATATCGGCGTAAGAATGCGTCCCCGCAAAGTGCGCCGCCGCCGCGCGTCCCTTTCCGCGAAGCGCCGCCGCGAGTCCCCGTGACTGCATTCCTGGATGCCGCGGAGGTCAGCCTCCTAATCCCCCGCGCGGCCGCGACGTCGTCGTCGCCCCGGGCGACGTCGTGTGGGACGATATCGCGGCTGACGGGGATCGAGGAGGCATTGTGGCGCGGCGTGTCGTAAGGTGTTGCGCGCCGACCGACAGGTGTGCGGGGGTTTTTTTTTTTTATTTTTGTTTTGCGGCTGCGCGAAGGAGGCCGAGCGAACGGGAGAGAATTGATTTTAGCGGTTGTGGACTGGTTTTGGTACGTGGGATTTTCGAAGGAGTGAGATGTTCTTTCGGTAAGACAGGAGTTCGGAAGGTTTAAAGTTTCGAAACTGGGCTTGGAAAGTTATTAGTAAGCCGTGTTGGAAAGTGGGGAAGGACTCTTGGATGCGTTAGAAAGCGCGTTGAAATTTCATTTTATGTTTTAGACGAAAGTCAAAGTTTGAAATTTCAAATATGCGATACAGATCTATTGGTAAAAAGATCAAAATCAACGGCCGCGTTTATTTAAAAATCCTGGAGTAGATTTTTCATCGGCGCAATATATTGCCAAAATTGTTTCGACGTCAAAGTTATCCACTAAATTCCCTTACCAAGCGGTATCAAATGCAGAAATTCAAAATACATTCCACCGTCGGATAAATTCCTCTTAAAAAGGAATAGAATGTTTAGTAGGAGCGACACGGCTCCGTTCACAAAAAGCGAATAAAAATACTTTCTTTCACTCGGCGGACTTTGTCCAGACGGTGCTGCCGTGTTTCCTCTCGGAAACTTTTTTTAGTCGAGAATTCTTGTTTGCACGTCATGCGATAGGAAGTTTTTCGCTTCGCGCTCTCGTCTTTTCATCCCGAGGATAACGATACTAAACTCGTCGATGCTTTTTGCGCCGAAATGTTGGTAGTCTTTATGTATGAGAAAGAAAGTTGCTCGAACCGTCAACGAATGTACAAGAAGTTTTTTTCCCCTACTTTCTTTCGCTCCAAAGCTTCGATATCAAGAGTTAATATCGTTTTAGCCTTTACGGAAGCCTGACACATTATCACAGACAAAATTTTCTGATAAAAATTACCGTGAAAATGATGGTAATCTCGGAGCGTGATTCTCGTATTTGAATTTTTAATTGTCGATTTTATAATTTTTAAGTGTTCGCTATGACATAAGATTTTATTAATTTTTGTATCAAATTTTATCATGCTCCCACGGTAAAATCGTATTCCATTAAAAATTCGCAAGATTTTAAATAAAATATACACAATCGTTAGTATCATTTTTTTACGGTGCTGTCGCTGTGTGTTAATAATTTTTACAAAAAAAAGAAAAAAGTGAAAGCGAAATTTGAAATATCAATATATCCCCAAGAACCGCGCGTGCAGATTGCGCCAGTTTTTTACGTTGAAAATATTAATATTAATATTTGTTTTTACCCTTTTTCTACGTTGCAATTTTTACATTCTTTCTTCGGAACTTCGCGTAAATTAAAGTAAGTATGTTACTATTTTTACCACAATACGGTTACGTTTGTATCGTAGATCTAGTCTATCTAACCTCAATTATAATTTTGAGTTTTGAAGTAATTATTTTATTTTAATCGAACAATAATTGCGGTCCTTTTCACTATTATTTTTAGAGCCCACAGCCGAATCGTTAAGCGGCAAAGCGGCTAATCAATTAATTTAACGAGTTTAATATACTATTTAAGAAATAAAAATAGGGATTGAAGATTATCTGGAAGATGTAAATATTTATTGTAAATTATTAAATGTATTTTTAAAGTTAATAAGTTACGCATCTTTCTTTTCAGCCGAAAGTACTTGACTTACTTACATTATTTTTTCTTTGCGGTCTTCTGATCGGCTACTGGATTGGACGATGATTTCTGTGATGTATTACAAATTTTACGATTTGTATTTTTTTTTATAAAGTTGGAGTCAAAGTCCTTTAAGAAGATTTTTTTTCATAAAAATGTCAAACAAATTTTCAAAATAAAGTAAGGACGTTCAGAAAGTCTCTTGTAAATAATATTTTTACAAACTTTTAATAACTTTCCCTCTAACTGTAGTTGCACTAGAGAATTTTTACATTTTGAATTCACCAAGAACCTCTTAATTTCGCCCTCAACACTAAAAAATCCCTTCTACCCTTCGACAAAAATCTTTTCCGCCCCTCCCTCGTTTCATCAAAAATAACATTCAAATTTCACGCCCCGTCGAACCCTTTTCCAGAAAAGGCGAGATCTTCAATCGAAATCGTCGTTGTACGCCCCGACAAAGCAAGCGCAACATTCGCTCGCGAACCCCCGCAGTAAATCGCTTCCGCATCCGGCGAGATGCAAAGCGAGCGCCGCGATAAAAAGGCGCGAGCGGCGACTCCTCCCTTCGTGGGCGTCAGCCGCTGACCCGATGACTCGGTAACCCCCGCGACTCGTGACTGTTACTCTCTCTCTCACTCTCGGTTCGTGCTTTCGAAATCGCTTTATCGAGCGGGAGAGATGCCCTCGGGCGTCTTCTCCTCGGCTAGGAACGCCGTTTGTGCTTTTGCGTTGGCGCTCTTTTTCCGAAAGGGGGTATGTATCTTATCCGGAGATTGATTGGCTTTGGAATTCTCGCGGCACGGAGGAATGCTTTGGGCTGCCTTGAGGAGGGGGGCACTTTCGACCTGATGATCTTGCGAGAGAGTGTTTTTGAACGGACGCTCGCGGTTTTACGTGGAGAAAATGAAGTTTCGAACGGCGCAATAAGGAGTGTATTAGGTGTCTATTGTAGAACATTTTTAAGATTTTTTTGTACAAGTAACTGGAGACAAATGTCTGTAGAAATTTATGTTGAAATTCCTGACATTAAATTAATGATTAATAAATAATATCTCATTCAATATTTTATTTAGTGAAACATATTTTTAATAGTTAAGGTAAAAAAAAGATTCTATTAGTCGATAACTATTAAATTCGACCTTGAACAATTAAAAATGTTAAGCTCTCTATCACTTACATTATACGTCACATTTGCTCACCAAAACGGGGTTGCAAACACGCTCATATTCCGCTACGTAACAAATAACCAGCACATAACATAAAGCACATAATACAATATATTAACTGAGCACCTAACCCTCGACTCGATCTCAAACTCAAGCACGCACTTACCTCCGGCTCATCGAGCAAACTTTTTGCCCTTGAAAGGCATCCGAAGAAAAAGGCACTTTGTTATTATAATATCGTCGGACAAGGGGGGTGCAACAGGTATATATATACGTATAGTACGTACAAGGACGAGCAAAACCGCAGCCTCCCAACTGATCCCGAAATTCTCGTCGGCCGTATATCGGCCGCGGTCGCCTGTCGTTCATTATGCGCCGCTGTTAATCTCCGGGCGACGCACTTCTCTCTCTATCTCCGTCCGACGACGAATTTCCAAACAAGAGCCGAATTAGGTTAAGGATCGCCGACGCGCATTAGCCGAGAGAGAGAGAGCTTCGGGGGGGCTTACGAAGTTCCGAGCCTCCGGGCGATGTGCAACGTTCGCCGGGGGCTCTACGTGCAGTCGGGAGCTCATTATATCCGACAAAGCAGGATGTGGGGTAGACGATTTTTTGATGGATGCTGCCAAGTGGCCTCGGGTCGGGCTGATTTAGTGGGACGATCGATGTTCGATGGATCGGGGAGGTGTGGGTTTTTAGGGAGGATGCTGGGTTATTTATGGCGGTTTATAAGAAAGCCTGAAACTGCGTAAATACACTAATATGAGTCCGGGTAGCCCGGCAGTTGTTCAGACTTTTTTTAAGACGTTAATTTTGATTTTAATTAACGACTGGATAACAAAGAATCTTGGCAATACGTATTTAATTAATATTTTAATAACGTAGAAAATGTACTTTTCTCGTTATTAAAACTCGAGTGTATTGCTCCTTGGGAAATTTCCTAATTAAAATCTTTCAACACATTTATAACTCGTATTTTCTATTAATCCGGAAGCTCCGATTAAAAAAAATTTTGACTTTGGTAACGCAACCTGTCACTGAAAACTGTCAATAATAGAATTCAATCGCCGCAGTAAAATAAAGTTGCATATTCTGGCAGCGCGAAAACTCTTCGCATTTATTAAAAATATCACCGAGCTGGAAATTCGTTAATTAAAACCGTTTGATTAACAAATAAATCATCGTCTACTTTTAAGCCGTAATTAAATTTTTTTCTACCTCAAGAAAAACGCAACGGCGAATTTAAAAGCGAAATTTCCCGCGCGCGCCCAACCCGTTTTCTAATAATCCCAGAAACTCTTTCGCTCCTGCGGCTCGTTGAAATTGTTTGTTAATAACCGCGCCTAATAAAATATAAGGCATTAAAAAGCGCAACCGTAACAGGTGCGCTTTCACGTTGCGTATGATTGATGGGAAATCGCGCATGCGCGAATTCCGTTGGCTGAGTTTCATAATGAAAATTCGTTGGAACGAGGCATTCCAGGGAGTATATCCAATTTATTTATCGGCCTCCTCTTACTTAGGGTTAAGCCGAGCGGATGAATTTCGAAATCGCGCCGAATTTATGCTCCGCTTTTCTCGCGATTCCGCACGAAATTCGAGGGAATCTGGGACTCGGGGGCTTTTAATTAAACATATTTATCCGTATATTTTTTCTCTAATAAGCGCTAATTGGTTCTGACGGATATGATTTACTGTTGACCATTGAGTATTTAGTAATTGAAATTTTATGTTTCAGCAATTTAAAGGTTTCGCTTTACTTTAACGACGATAATCTTAATTTCTTGCTGAAACTTAATAAAGCGTGGCGGACTCGAAAGCGATTGTAAAACGTAATTAGAGTATTGATCCTATTTGGTTTAAATGTTAAAGTAATGAAATACGAGAGGCTCTCGTTAATAATGAACAAATTGCTTTAGCGCAATCGAATTTTTCGGGAGAGAGGGTCAAAGAAATTTTCATGCACTAACGAATTTAAAGCCTGCTGAAAATTGGGTTACTCCGTCGATGCGGCGCTGAAAGTCACGAGCCAACAGTCGAGCACAAAAGGTTGGTGGCGTCGGTGCGTTTATGCACACACAAAGGGACATGTTCGCGTTCAAATTAGCCACATTGTTAAACTTATGTCCTTGTTTCTAATATTTAGATTCAGTTTTTTAGCGCTTATTTAGATAAGGTCATAAGTGTTTTAAATTTAATTTTAAAAAACAAGATAGTATTTAATGTACAAAAGCATATGAGAATTAGCATAATTAATCTATAATTAATTGAAAAAGTCCATTGCCGTTTGCAAGAAAGTAATTTTTATTTGAAATTCACATTCTTTTCAAGTGTTATTTCATGAATAGTTGCCCTTATTTTTGAAATATTTTATATTGCTATAAAATTTTTATAGCGATATAAATAAATATTAAAAAAGCATCTGTAAATTAAAACACTGTTGTTATCTACGTCTATTATTGCCGAATTTTTAGTATTATACTATTGGTACAGAAATGTGTGTGAAACGGAAGTATAGCCCTGCGCTTACGTGTATGACGGGCTAACCGATCTCGCAAGCGAATTTGCGCTGAAGACCGCAGTACACCGCGACGCCGCTAGGCGGCGACCGGTAAACCGCAATTAAACTAGCGCCAGAGAAGCTTATATATACGGAAACTTTTAACGTAATTAATTGTTTCTTTTATAACATGTGTGAAATTCTCAGTAAGGAATACCTAAATTTAATACATTTAAAATGTTAAGAAAGTTCTTCAAATGTTTAAGTGATACAAATTAATTTTAGCTTTCTGTTTTTTTCGCTCGTAATGCGCTTTGAAATTCTTAGAAAGAACTTTCAAGCGCGATGATAAGAATCAAAACAAAACGTTATATTTTCTCTCATATATTTTTTGTTAATCTTGAGGTTTGAATTCATTGTCGGTACTTTATCTCTTCTTAATCAAATTAAAGGAAAAAAGTATGCGATTTATTATAACACGTTAAGAAATTGCATTAAGAAATGAGATAAGAATTTTACTCTATTTCTCCACCGGGACCTCCGTTTTTACCAGGAGCGGTAGCTGACATATAATAGTGATAATGATGCAGATGAAACATAATATCGAAAACAGCAATGTCAATAGAACGAAGACTCTTTGTGTCGTCATCACGATCCTGTTTTGTGCTCTGAAAATTATTATTATTATTGTAACTTAAAAAAATTAATGAAATATTATATCAATTCGAAAATTGAAATACAACAAACTGTTGCGTTAATGATAACGAATTTAATTTATATTTAAATTTAATTTATATTTTCGCAATCTAGCACTAATTTTACTATTACTTAGGCGGCTTTATCCTGTTTTATCCTTTTCAAGATGTCCGAATACTTCTCTTTGTCTTTCGGGCGAATTATCAGCGCATTCGTTTTTGGCCCTGAGTTCCTCTGTTTCTGGGGTTGTTGTTTGATCTGTTTCTTCTTTTTCTCTTTCATTTGCTGCTATTCTGCAGGTTTGAAAGGCGGTCTTTTCTCAATAGTTTGCGGGGCTGATTCGTCCTCACTCCGCTTCTTCTTTCTGACATCTTCTTCCAGTGTGGTGGTAGGCCTTTTCCGTTTCTCCCTGATGTTTCTGGAATTCGGCGTTGAGGTTTCTTCTACCATTATCACCTCTGTTTCCGTTGCCAGGATCTCCGCGGATGTCTGAGTGTGCGACGGTGTAGACGCCCGCGCTGCCGTTGATGGGGTCGAAATCCGGCATTCTACCTCCTCCATCACCGTCTTATTCAGTCGATTGAACGCAGTACCTAACGCGGTCACCTTACTTGTTATCTCCTTGTGCAGGTTCGGTCTTGGTTGAACGAATTCGTAGAGCTCGGTGATCAGATTTTCAACTCACTCCAACTCTTGTGTTTTCTTTGTCTTCTTCATGTTTCAGTCTTCTGATTTGAGATTTCCAGCTTCTCTCATCTCACTTGCTTTTCCATTTAATGCTGCCATACTTCTTCTTACAATTACCAGCGCATCGTGCGTAAAGGGGCGGGCCGAAATAGCAAGGAACGGGTATGCCCTTGGGTTAGGTGTTTCCACGTGTGAATGCATCTACCTATCCCCAGTACAAGGGGCCTCGCCTTCGCTTAACCAGTTCCGACCAGTCACGGACATATGTGCGTGAACCAGTTTACGGACGGACTGGTGCTCGCCCGGGGCGGCACAGATTCCGATCTCCGTGCTCAGGACGCACTTCCTGACTTTAAACTTCCTTTACATTTTCCACTTCACATTCACTTTCCTTCAAAGAGCGGGAAGCACTACCAGAGAATCCAGGCACTCCCAGTGTGTTGTAACAGGGGAACATCAGAGAAGGGGAGGATTATAGGATAGAATATGTGGATGTAGGGACGGGTAATTTACCTGTTGGTCCGTGGAGGGTATTTTAATTCCCTTCTACCCCACAGGCGTATTTGGAGAGCACCACCCAGAAGCACCGACCGCCGCAGCACCCCGGCTCGTCACGTCTACAGAGCGTTCCTCTATCCTCCACCCGAGGACGCGCCACATGGGAGTTATCAGGCTCTCCACAGTGGTGCATGTGTGTACGTGTGTATGTGTGTATGGATCATAGCTTTTACTGAACGGATTTGCATCTTTCGCAGCTCATTTTTTTTTGCTTTTTTTGTGATGACGGCAAAAAAATCTTTTTTTGTTCAGTTTATTTGTTTTCGTTTTATCGCAAATCTTCGATTTTCAAAAAATGTAATTTTACTTTTTTTTAATGATAGGATTAAGATATTTCAATCGGACAAAGGCCATTTTAAAGAGCATAAAAATACCTACAATTGCAGAGAAAAGAAGTTACTCTAGCTTTTATGGTTCTTGTGTTTTTAACAAAAACGTATTTTTTTGTAAAAAGCTTATAATTCTGAATTTAAATTATCCACTGCTCTGAAAAGTGTTTTGGTAATTAAGACTATATATAGCCATAATCTGTAAAAATTTCAAGCCATTTTGTCCATTAGTTTTTGAATAAAAAGCTAAAAAATGAAAAAAATGAGTTTTCTATGTCCAACGATTACGGGAGTAAAAAGGCTTTGATTGACTAGAAATTTTGGGAAAGGATAGATCGTTTGTATGTTCAGAGCTGTATAGTTTTTCAACTTATGAAACTTATTAGTTTAAAAGATATTAAGGCTTTATGTTATTTTTTAAAATTTCTTGAATCGCTGTATC
>UCOL01006027.1:0-10290 GCA_900474335.1 Ormyrus nitidulus | reverse complement strand
CTACATATTGGCAACTCTACTTTCAATAAAATAATTTAATAAGTTAACTATGTGCTTTTCATAGATGGATTTAATAATTTGGCTATGTACTTTAGGTGGATTGGGTGATGAGAGTTAATCAATGGTGCCATCTGAAGTGTATCTTATAGCTAATTTTTGTCTGATAAAAGACTAAATCTAACCACCATGCATTCAACAGGGTGCCCTAAAAATTTAAACATAAACGTTTCCTATACCCATAAAGATTATAACAATGAGAAATTGTAGGTGGAGGAGATTAATTTATTTTCATGTATTCACAGAACTAAACTCGGCTTTAAATGGTTGTAGGTTATAAATTTGTACTGTATAAATTTAATATTTTTGATTTCATTAAAATTAATGTTATCCTCACATCCACCATATGTTAGTCATTTGATAACAGTCGATTAAATTCCTTTTAATATATCAAAAACCCACCAATTTACCCACATTAGGGAAATCTATATCAACAAAGATTTGTAACCTCTATTGTATCATTTTACTCCTTAAGTGCTGTTTTTACAACAAAAATATGAAATGTAGTAGGCAAACTAATTGTATAACTGCTTATTCTGTTAATTAACATTTTTCTATATTTCATGATTAAAACTTTTCTTCGTTAATTAGTATGGTAATTAATGTATACTTTGAACTAGTTCGAAACTGAAAATGGTGTTAGCAGGTCTTTATAACACGATATTAATCTAATTTAAGCGCTACATATATTCAGTTTTGTTTTTAGACATTTTATAATATCTCGTAACTTTTGTATAGTTTAGATTGTAAGCTTATGCATTGATTTCTATCGCTGTATCATAGCCAAAACATTATAGTAGATGACTGATACGTACCTAAAACAATTTCTGCAGCCTTAAAACAAAATTTTTAGAGCGTTGTGTAAATATATAAAATATTTGATCAACTGTAATATTTCCATTTAAAAAAATATAGACCTCGATCCTTATGTTTCTTTTATTTACATGTTATATTTGCATTACATACAGCACACATGAATGTTTAAAAGATAATAGGAACTATATCAATGACGTAGGAGGTGACAAAAATTGGCAGCCAACGGAGAATATATACTGTCCAATGAGTGGGTCAAGGGAATCATACAACAGGCGACATAGAAGGACTGATGGTTTATATTTCCCTTTATACCAGCATCGAGAATATTCTCCTACAAGCTTGGGTTCTTCCTCTCCCTATAGTGAGTCATTTAGCTTTAGTAATGAAGCAAGCAACTCTTCAATAGGAACATCAAGTCTAAGTCCAAAATCCTTAGATCTTGACTACGAATCATTGACTGATTATTGCCTATCTTTAACAAAGAAATTCACACAACAACGATATGATCTGGCCTTTGGTATTGAAAATAATAATATGTTTCACAATGGTTCCATTACAGATTACATTTCTGACGATAATGTCGAATACGTCGATATGTCCAAAGGAAAAGAGTTGAAAGGGTGTGATAAATATGGCCAGACTGCAATTTACGTAAACCAAGAACCAATTTATGAGAAAATTGACGATGTTCTTATCTACACTGGGGATTTAACTGCAGAAATTGTTGACACAACTGAAAAAAATCATTCCTTACAGACAAGATTGGTTGATTTATTTGGGCATGTAGGTCAAATAAGCAATCTAGGCAGCACTTTACATGAGTACTTTTCCAATCACACTGATAATAATAAATGTTCTCGAATTTTATGGCACCAATCGATTAACATCACAGATGAAGAGTTTACACGAAATTTCAATATCAGATTTTGCGCTAAGTTTTATAAGTTTAAACTACATGACACAGTAGAATTCTTCTGTGAATTACAGAAACTAATTATAGAGATGCTGTTATTTCTTCACGAAACATCAGAGTATGTAGTTAAAACAGAGGCCTTTTTAGATAAGCTGGCATCGGAGAATCTTTACAAGATTCTTATATCGCTATTCAACGTTTTGGTATTAGATGGAGATATTAAAAAATATCTATCCTGTGGTGAGTTTGTCGACTACTCATCTAAATCCTATACAAGCGAAGGTCTAAACTGTCTCAATGTATTGCTCAAACCAAAGGAATTCAAAAACACCAGTACAAAATTTATTACCAGTTTTATAAAAGATCTGGATAAAAATACTAAGAAGTATAGGAATGTAGAAAAAGGATTTAAATACCCAGCAATTATAAGCGTTGCAATAGGTAAAAGAAGAAAGTTATATTCCGCTAGATCTTATATTTTGGCGTGCTTGCTTCAATAAACTAATTTCCAATTACCTAATCGTGAAAAATATCCATTAGCTTAATCAACCAAATGTAAACATTTTGCATTGAAAAGATTGCATCTACATGCAAGTTCTATTATTTATTTTACTGTCTATGTATAAGCGTGTGTTTTTTAATGCAGAAAAAGACACTTGTATAAGACTAAAGATAAGCCTTTACAAAAACAACATAAAATATTAGTGCTGTTTTGCGTGCAGTCTCTGGCGAAGCCAAAATTAAAAATTAAATCTCATGTTTTTGTATTTTTTTAAACTTAAAGAGATGTAATGGACATGATACCATAGTGTAGTGATGCAAAAGGGTTTACTATGATAGAAGAAGACGCACAAAAGATGGAAATTCGAATCCGCTTAGCTCTATATTGCTAAAAACACAATCAAATAATTACCTTCAATAGATCACGTTGAAAATGTAATCAATGCAAGTGATTTGCTCTAACCGGAAGTATTGGTTTCACCCAATTAAGCTGGTAGTTCTTAAATGATATATAGCTATTGGCTTAACCTAAGTGATACGAAGAGCTGTTAGCGATAATCAGTAGGACTGTCTATGGAGAGGTATGAAAACCGTGGTCGAGAAACCCTGTAGTTTATACTGCAAGGCTATAAATACAGACGCGAAACACATGGAAAGTCATTCTAATTTGAGGGTGTAAACGTTTTTAAACAAATGAGGGTCTGTATAAATCGCTTATATTGCCCCATATATGCCGAAAAGTTTATTTTCCTAGATTTAGTAGATCGTGAATCTTTTCTGCAGAGGCTTTGATAATTTACTGCTAAGGATGTTTAGATAGATAGAAAAATAGGGTAGACTGAACATCCGGCACATGGTAGCCTAGTGGAATTTGGGAGTGCATTTGTAGCGCTAAGGTTTCCCGTGACAGAGTATAGCGGCTATTGTAAAGTGAAAATGTTTACCAGCAGTTATATCTTAAGTTCATTCTATGTTATACGTTGTAATGACACTCAGCTTACACTTAATTACCTAGTACCGTTACCCTAAAAAATAAATAAACATCGATTAATCTGTAAACTGTCAATAAATCGCATATAATGAAATAAAGCAACATTGGCTGTACTAATGTTAACAAACACCAGTAATCTAAATTGTTTTGCATCTTGTAGTACCCTTAGACTTAAGTCTTACTACTGTAGATAGTTCCACTTTGATACACATATTTATTCTAAAAATCGAAAAGAGCGGCGTAGGATAGCTAGGTTATATTGTAAAACGTTAGTGTACAAAGTTTATGCATGGAATTCACATAAAAACGCTAAAATAATTATAAATCTAAAAATTTTTGATCTTAAATCGAACACAAATTTTAGTATCTAAATTTATTTAATGCCAATCTCTTAACTATCTAACAAACCTTTTAAATGAATGTCTCCAGAGGCATAAAAACCATATAAAAGAGAATTTCTTCCATCTAGTTAAACATGCTTTAGATCAAAAAAATTTCTGATTTTTCAAACATGTAGGACCTCGGCCTTGCAATTTATATAATGTAATCAATTTTTATAATTTCATGAAAATCTTAAACGAAAAATCGCTAATATCCTAAGCTTTATAGTTACTCAGCAATTGACTGGAATATCTTAAAAATGCCGCGTTTTAATTTCTTAGATAATATTATAAATCTTGGTTTAACACTGATCTCTTCTTCGATAGCCAACCTCTTAAGTTTTATCGTAAAGTCTTTCTCAATAGAAAATGCTTTTAATATCAAGTAACACTCGAGCCGTAGCCAAATGGTGTGGTTTGTTCTTAGTGTACCTTTAAAGTAGCGTTAATAGTCGATTTAGTAGAATAAAAAACAATTGTTAGTTAGCTAATCAGTGTTTATTTTAGAGAAGTCTTTATCCTCATGTATTATTTCATCTGACAATTTGCCAAAATTCTTCCAACAAGTTCAAATTTAATTTTTTTTCCGTTTGTACTTAAGTCAAATCATAATATTATGGGACCTTCGACCATTACGTTAATATGTAAATGTATGTAATTTGTACAGTTAGTAAACATTTGTAACAAAACCAAAAAGTGTGAAACGTTTAATTGTTTATTAAAAAAGAACTAAAAATAGAAGCCACAACATAATATCTGGCCGGATAATACCTAGTCTTACTACCAATTTTTACTTGAATTATATCTGTAACATCAAAACCTCTCTCCAAATCACTGTAACTCTTAGCATTTTTACTTAAGGAGTGTAACAGCCATTTAACTGTTTTATCAGATCGATCAATAAACTTCTTTGGTCTAAAAATCACTCCGAGTAACTCCATTGCAAAATTGTCGTCAATAGACTTCTTTTCTATCTCAACAAAATTTCTGCCTCTAATATATTCATGAAAATTATTTTTGTCGATTAAAATTGTAAAACACTTAATGAGTGCCACAAATAATGCATCAAATTGTTCTCGAGTCCTATTATTGAACTTAAGCCTCAGAGCTGTATTACGGTCTTTAAGAAAATAAATTATTTCAATCAACAATCGTTTAAATTCAACAAAAAATAAATGGCTTTTGGGCATTTTCTGAGAAGAAAGGGAAGATCTAAACTTAATCTTAGCAAATGTATCAAATTCCTCTTCAGACAATCTCACAGCGTCCAAACAAGCAAAGTGAAATTCTTTACTTCGCTTTTTGCAAGAATCGACAAAAAGTTTGTAATAGCGGTAAATTGATTGTCCTTTAAAAAGTATATCTCCCAAATGTAAAGAAGATACGTCTGGGTAGGGTGCTTCTTCTTCCGGAACATTGAGACAAGACAATGGTGTCCCAATAAAATCTAATTTATCATAATAGGGCTCATTTCCTGGTATCTCTTCATATATGTGCTCACTCGATATGGATATTGTATCACCTTCACTGTATATCTTAACAAAATCATTGTCATTATTCTGGGGATCTAAATGCTTTGGCACAAGATAACCATCTTCAAACATTGATTCGTTTATATTTTGGTATAGTACTTGCCCACTGATATCTCTTTCCGACAAAGATCTTTCAGCCATGATCAGACTAACTAAAATCAATAACATAATAGGGGTATCTTGGCAAAATTATATTTAATCAAATATCATCACAAAAACATTGATGAAGCAGATAAATTTATTTAGTGACTAGTTTTAGCATTGTTTTTATAGAGCTTTATTTGACATGAATTTATGACTTACATGACATATGTAGGAATTCCAAATATTTGTTAAATATTTTGATCACAAAATTGATAATTATCTACCGACTCATGGTCTCGAATTCGATTGGGTCGAAAATTCAATTATAAAGCATAACAACAGAGCAATGAGTCTACTCGATTTTACCTTTATCAACTAATTTAATAAATATTACGAGTCTTATTTTTTATTTGATAAAATTTTAGATATCACAAAAACAAAGTGTTTTGATATAACAAAGAAAGACGTCAAAATTCTCAATCGATAATTTTTCCAAGTTAGACTATTGAGATGCAAATTACACAACATGTGTATATATATGATTATTAAAAAGATGATTTGTTGTTTGCTTACCAAAAATGCACACAACACTTTTTGTAAGAGTAGACAAATAATATTTGATTCTCGAACATTTATGGTAGATCTATAATTTTTTTAGTGTAGTTAAAAAGTTGAAATCTCTAAGTAGTTTAGTAGGTCCCTTGGAATAAAGTGAATTAAAGGCAGTACCGCCTCACCTTTTCCTGCACGCAATTAGCTGCACATGTTAAACTTTTGGAAATTGCAAATCATTCTATAAAGAAAGACTCGTAAAGGAGTCAAGAGAACTTTAGCATATAAAAAAGAGTAAAGCATTATTTATTAAATTTAGAAAGCCTTTTACCTTTATAGGTAAGTTATATCTCTGTTTTGTTCTTCACACGTTTCATGGCTATGTGCTTTAGTGGTTTATAAATATAATTGGCTTAATTTCTTTCATTGTTTTAGTAGTTTTGTATATAGAGGAAAGCGGTGACTGACGATCAAGTGTAGATAGATGGTTCAACTACAGATAAAACAAATGCAGTACCTTGCGGCTAGCCTTTATTTAATCAGCTATCTGACCGATAGCCTGGTTACCATAATACAGAAATGCAGGTTCTGCGAAACCTACCGCTACTATGTTGCCAGTAGGCGTGCCACGTGCCCGGTCTTTAATCTAAACCGTTTTTAGCCGATACTAAGCTACACCTACAAGTATTCGCTAGGTACTCCCTCGAGAAGATGTTCGGCCTCTTAATGTCTCTTAGGTAACCTGTTTCGGCGTGCATGGAGTGCTCTTAACGACTTACGCAGGCCCACCTGGGCTGAGTATGTCTCCACTCTCGACTTCATATCGCAGTGACGGTTCCATTTTTCCCATGTTTACATTCAATTATATTTCCGGCCGTATGCATTCCAGGTTTGTCTCGAGCCCTGGTTTTACATGGTTTCTCCATTGACGGTCTTCCTGGCTATCGCTAAGAGTTCTTCGTATCACCTACGTAAAACCACCAGTGGTGGAAAGTTTCAGATCTACTAGGAATACGTAGCTCAAACCGACCTGGAAATAAAGCCGATTGCTACCAACACGCTACATGATTATATCATTTCAGCGATAGCCAAGCTCATGTAAGTTTTTAATTAATGTCAGTCAAATAATAAATAGTTCCAGGGGAATCGAACCCACACACTTCATGTATAAACACCCTGTTCTGACCACTGAGCCTTTTGAGCTCTCGAATATGTTAAAATTGTTAAACTGTATCTAAAATAATTATCTAATTCGCAAATTGTTAATATAATGGATCAAAATAAACAAATGATACGTCAACAAAAATGTTTTGTAAATATTCCAGTATTTCTGTCACCTGCATTTATAAGGTATATTGTTTAATGTTAAATAAAAAAATACTCTTTAAAAAAATAGCATCAAAACTGACTTTAAATGGTCTATTTTTGCCTGATTTAAGTTTATGTACTTATACAGAGTTAATTTAAAAAATTTAATACCATTTTATTAAAGTATGAAATATAGCTGCTACCATATAATACCGAGCAGAATAATAGGCTGTTTGTCCTTTTATATTAACCCTTACTATATCACTTATATCAAATCCTTTATCTAGATTATTGTAAAATTTTAGATTCTTATTAAGTGCATTTACGATCCACTTTACCGATCTATCATTTCTATTCGTAAATCTTTTAGGCCTTAATGCTGCACCAATAAGCTCTAATGCAAATGTTTCGTCAAGTCCTCCGGTTATCTGTTCAATCATATTATTTTGGATGTACTCATGGAAATTATTTCTGTCAAAAAATATAAGGTAACAATACATCAATGATATGTGCAAACCATCAAAAGTTTCGGGTGTATGATCATTAAAAAACATTCGCAACTCGCTATCGTAATCAGCAAGAAGATAAATGTCCTCGATTAACAAACGTTTAAACTTTATAAAAAACATATGAGAAGGATTATTTATGGTTAAAAAGCAGCTGTGATCCAAGGAAAAAACATTCATAAACTGTTGGTGATTAATTTTGACAACATCCTGACATTTAAATCTAATTTCCTTTTCTCTTTTCTTGACAGACTCTGCGAATTGCATGAAAACATCTTTAACAGGTTTACCACCAAAAAACATGTCTCCTAAACCTGGTTTTCGCTCGTTAAATTGTTGTGGAGCAGATCTAATTAGTTTTAAATTTTCTTTCCTATTTTTTGGTTGTCTGGGGGTGGCGTCACCTACCACCATGTCATAAATATTTTCATAAGCTGAATTTTTTGTTTCAAGCATTTGCGGCACTTTGGCTTCTTCTTTAAAGGTGGAGCTTTTGTTCTGTTGATAAAATTTAAATGAAGAGTTATTTAGACTGCCTTCATACGTATTATAGTCTATTTTATCATTAAAAACCAACCCCCGCTGTCCGTGTACATGATAGAATCTATTCTTTGTTGGTTCTTCATCCGCAATACGGCATTTCACCCTCTTGTACCAACTTTCTGCGTTTTCGTAGTCTGAGGAAAGGTAGTCTACTTCACTACCCCATAATTCACTCTTTATATTTAACATACTTAATAGTATAATCATAAAAAGGGCTCGACTCAAATTTTTTAAGTATATTTTAAAATGATCTTAATTAAAACTAAATTTCTTTGTTTTAGTATTGAGACTGATTGAAGACAAGATGTTATTTTCACTACGAAATCCCCGTATTAAGATTTACAAAAGGTGTATAAAAAGTTTTATAGTTTATTTTCTATTCATAAGAGATAATCAAAATTTCGAATTCAAAATCGACTTGCCTTATATGCAATAATCACAACTAGAAATACCAACATTATTTACGCTGATGGTTTGTTATTTAAATATTGCCAATTTCACAGATATCCGCAGTCGATTGTGTAATTAGCTTTCAACACTGTAAAGTATTTATTCTTAAATATTTTCGTTTTTTTCGCCTTTAGATGAAGCTTAAAAACTGGGATCTTGGAGTTATTTAGTCTAATGTTGTCTGTATAGTGTACTTTAAGCATGTAAATTGTCACATTACGTCCATTTCAAAATTTGAGATAAGGTCAATACCTTAATTGACGTCAAGTATTTTCGAGATTCTTTTTATGCGTGAAATATTTTAGTTTATATCGACACTTAAATGAACCTTCTGTCCTGGCCTGTTTTCTCTCTTGAACATATGCAGCTATGGATAGTCGAAGGTGGCAGGTAAAAGATATTTAAATTTTTTGATACTTACTACAAGTCTAGGAATAGTGTAATTAAAAGTTAGACATGCAGACAAATGGTTTTTGGTTTCTGCCAATGGATAAAAAAATCCTCTCCGAACCTATCTGTCCAGATTGCGATCCCTGCGCATCGAGTACTGTGAGACTCCTCTCACTAAAAAACACCCAGAATGACTTTGGTGATAAGCTCAGACCAAATAGTTAAAATCTGTATGGGTTTATTTCCGTGTCACATGCCCGTCGTTCTGTTTTAACAGTTTTTAGCCGACACCAAGCGTCACCTACAGTTACTCGCTTGGTTACAGCCCCCCGAAGGTGACCGTCAGTATGACCTCACCTATGTATCCTGAGTTCGGGGTGTATATGTGATCTTAGAACCTACCCAGGCCAATTAAACCGAGTATGTCTCTATCTCAGCCTAATGTAGCAGCAACGTTTCCCGTTTTCTATTGGTTTTATAAGCTACTAATAAGAAAATATGCATTCAACGTTTGTCTCAACCCCTTGTTTTACACGGTTTCTCCATAAACAGTCTATATACTAGTCTTACGAGATCTTCATATTATTTATTTAAAACCGCCGATGACGGAATGTTTTAGATCTATTAAATACCAGTGCATAAGCTGGTCCACAAATACAGTTAAGTACGACCCAAACGTTGCATCAAACATATTTTCTTACTGTAAGCCAAGCTCATGATAAAATTTATTTACTCTGTCAACCTAATAAGTATATTTCGGGTACCAACTCCTCTCCTTTTGTGTATCAAGACCACACCCATCCGCACAACTGTAAATGTTTGTTTTCGTTTAGATAATACAACGCATGTATCATTCATTTTTTACCCTTAAAAGCATTTGTTTATAACCAAAAGCGTATTTTACACGTTGTAAGTTGTCATGAATCAGCTTATAGTTTAATTTTTTTGTATAAGTGTCGTGTCCGGAGCTTTTATTCACTTCTTTCACATATCTTTATTCCCTTATTTTATTTCTTGACCTTTTCTATTCAGCTTGGGATTTCTATCTAGTAGTTGCAAAGGTTTTGTTCTTTAAAAAGTGCTCTGCTATAGTTTATAAAACATTCAATTAGCTCTAAACCTGTAATGCTCATACGAATATATTCTAGATAAAGCAACATGGAAAATGGTGTATTAAATAGTTTAACTTTATTTTTTGAGTAAAACCTATTGAATATTAACTTGCCATCAGCTAAGCACTTCTCTCTATTTATCACCATTGCATTAT
>UCOL01006026.1:0-10282 GCA_900474335.1 Ormyrus nitidulus | reverse complement strand
AGGCCGAACGGACGCGGCTTCCTTCATATTTTAACATTACAAAACATATCCCAAAGTTACAGGAAAATTCATTACCCAAATATCGTACACTCTTCTTGTCAGATATAAATCCGTAGTGCGTAAAACTTCTTTTTCAGTATAATAGCCGCAAAATTCGCTTTTGCGGGTAGTAAAACTAATGGTCATCTTACGTTCACAAGATTTTGCGGGCGAGTGGCGATCGCCAGGTAAGAGGACCGACGAAGCCGGAGCAAAATCGTATTTTGCGGACTTATAATGAATAATACTATTATGTCGAGTCTTGACTTTCGATCTTTCCAAACAAAAAAAATTTTCAAAAATTTATTCATAACAAAAATTGTATTTTTTAAACAAAGGTAACTCAAAAACTAAACTTAGACTAAAATTTCATTCTTAATTAAATTGAACTTCTTTTTTCCACAATTTTAGAGAAAATCATTACAGTTTCTTTCTTCCCAATAAAGAACAAAATCTTTCATTTTAAATAGTTTAAATATTTTAACGTATAATGAAAATTTAATTAATATATTCTTCAAATCTAAGGTACTACAACGATTTTGAAAAAGGCTAGCCGGAGAGCAGGGATTCGAATAACCAAATTCAATCGTCAATAGGACAAGTTAAAGTACTTGTAAACAGTGCGGCGGTAATCCGGCGCTATAGACACGCGTTTCTTACTCAGGTAGATCGAGTTCGATCCTTGATGGTTTCCACGTAATTCTTATTCGCGCATTCAGTTTCCATTCTCATCCCTTTACAGTACATAATCAGAGTAATTTAAACCGTCACCGTAAATAATGCTTTCCTTAATAAGCAATATGGTAAAATTGTTAATTTTAATAATTCACTTAAGCTTATTGCATTTCGTTTTTATCACGTACCTTAACACCAAGAAGGGTAATTACTTTAGACTGCTAAAAGCGTTAAACAAATATAGTTCAAATAAAAAAAATAAATTGCAAGTAAATATATGTATATCTTGATGGCCATCACTGAAATTTTCAGTAAAAGGTTTGAGAAATATGTTGAAATTTCGGACTGTCCTGCGAAATGAACAATCACGTATACAAGGTGTCCTGAAAATGCATGTCACAAAGTAGACAATTGGTTTTACGATCGAATCGTAAACAAAGTCACTTACATACATTTTAAGTAACAGTTGATTAAAAATCAAAATCAGAGCCCGCCACAGCTGAAAGCAGCGACCTATCGGTAGACGCTCTCCGGAGGGGCGACCATCCCGGGGACAAGCCACGCCTCTTCTCTCTCTGACTCTTGCAGCTTCGAGCCGACTGACGTGCTCTATCTGGTTAAATCTTTTAATTTTCACCGCAGGTGAAAATAGCAGAGGACGATAGGCCTTAGAATTGTCTGTCTGGCCGACGTAGACTTTATGATTTACAAACGAAACTACTTATACTTATTGTCACATTAGAGGACGAACAATACTGTAATTGAGATGGTTGCCCGACTTAGTTGTAATCTAAACTACCGCTTCAGTTAATATTTTACAAAAAATTAATTTTATTTGCATTTGTCTATTTGACATTATTCTAAATACATTATATTTATGTTATATTTTTAACTTATTTTCTTAGGCACAGTTATTCAATGATGTATTAAACTACGTAATTTTACACAATATAGTTGCATAAAATCATCTGCACATAAGAGTATAATAATTTTTGCTGTAAATTATAATTTAAAAAATTACAAAATGCAAAAACAGTAAAATTAAAATTTGTTGAACTAAAGTGCTCGCCTCTAATCAAAGAGTCTATTGAAATAATTGTATTAGTTATTGAACAATCTGACAACATGAAGAAAATTCAACGGTGCGTAAAGTAGGCATTTTCTCGGTCGGCGAAGAAAGAACTCGATAAATCAATTGTCGCTTGCACTTTGAAGATATCGATCATAATAGGATGAGGTTTAATGGGGAATTGAGATCGACATTGCTTTAAAAAGGCAGCGGTTCTTGTTTAACGCCACCCCAGCCGCAAGCAATAGAGAGAGTAAAGGTTGATCTGTGGGGACGGCTGGCATATTGCACACAGGATTAAATCAAGCGGGGACAGGGGACTGAAAAGGGAAGGAGAGAACGCATTCGCGGCTGCCACGCGCCGTCCTCCTTTACCTCGGAAAACTTGTGTGCCAAGTGAATCGTGCTCCGAGGGGGGTAGACTGAGATGTGCACAGTGGACGTACACACTGCACTGACCGTAGGGTACCACCCCGATATATATTATTTCGTTATGCTAGTCGTGTCACCTGCCTCTCATCTGATCCCCCCTTCCTTTCTTTCTCTCTCTCTCTCTCTCGCTTTCTCTTATGTAACTTGCAATGTACAGAGCGCTTATACGCACCCATCATCATTGTATAGAATGCGCGTAGGCAGAATACGTACTTACGAATGTAAAAGAGGAAAATAGTTATCAATAGGTGCGATCTT
Organism: Ormyrus nitidulus; assembly: GCA_900474335.1. NCBI lineage: Eukaryota > Metazoa > Arthropoda > Insecta > Hymenoptera > Ormyridae > Ormyrus > Ormyrus nitidulus. The sequence goes on along the minus strand of UCOL01006026.1, from coordinate 7,809 downwards.
CTTTTTTTATGCCGCACGTGCTGTATTTCTTATAGCAATCAATAATCCGCAGCTTATGTAATTTGTATTAGTTAAATCTATGTGCGTGAATTGAATATAGAATCGAGAATTCTATTGCGTTTATTTTAGTGATGTTTTTTTTTATATTTTATTATTTTTAAATATTTAAACTTTTGAAATGTAAATTTAATTTTATGCAATCTTTAACTATTTGCGTTGAAAATCTTGAAAACGGAAAATATTATTAAAACTGTACCGTTTCGGAGATTGTGAAACAGTTTTCCCTACGAAAATGAAGGAAGCTGAAACCATATCTTGCTTCAAATCTCGAATAAGAAAGTATACTTGCCTTCGGAGCGCGACCGCGCTCCTTGATTTAAACGCCCACCAATCGACTTGAAATTTAGAAGTATTAAATGTATACAGAACATATCTTAGGAGCTTTATTAATATATATATATAATATGTGTTACGATTGGATTGTTAATATAATTTGATAATTCTGTAAAGGACTTTAAGTCCGTTTATTCTTATTAAATAAATGAACAAATAAATAAAACTAATTTTTTAATGCTTTTCAACAAATGCTGTAAAAAAGTTACGATTTAAATAGTTTTGTGCAAATGTGCATCAAAAGTTTTCTGCAAAAGTTATGCGCACGATTCTGCGCTATTAAAAATAATTAATTTCCAAAATTATGTTGAAAATAAGTGGGTGCACTTTACGAGAGACTTGTGCGAGTACGTGAAATGCAACCTAAATTGACTTTCGAGAGCAAGTAAACAAAACTTAGTGGTTTAACGCGCCCGCGTGAAAACGTAGTAGAGTGTTTAAGGGGTATCAGATGGTCACGTGTCACGTTACCGGGTACTCACGGCTGTGGTACAATCTGTCTGCGGCACGTGACTCAGTATTTCAAACAGAGACTTTACACACCGTCCGAATACTGTGTATTAGTACTTTACGATTGTTAAATACTTTTTTTCTCATTTCCCTCTTATTAAAATTTTATACGTTTTTGTAATAGCCATTGTCAATTTGAACAAATTTATGTTCTGCACCCCGTAATCTCGAGTAATTTAATACAAGTTTAACTGAAATTTGCTACAACAATATACAATATTTTATTAATACGCCTCTGAAAATTTCGAACGCAGCCTCTCGTGAGTCAGACCCCCGCTGCTAGTACGACGCCAGCTATTAGTACCATACTTTTGACACTTGCAGAGCCGAGACGAATTGCCTTTATAGTTTGTTCCCCGAGCGCGCTCGTAATTCAGCCTTCGCCCTGCCGGCTCGACCACCATATAACAATGGCTGTGTTACAGAAATCTATACGCATAGGAGAGGGATCGCGTTCGGTATATATCTATACGTACCCGGTGTATTCAATAAAGTATTCTTCACGCTCTTCCCTCAAGATATCACCGCTCCTTTTACAAAAGCTCCCCGCACTAAATAACATTGTATTAGTAATCGGCATATATAAGTTTATCAAGCTTCCGCTGTGCGAAAATAATTTTTTCCTATATGCACTTGAAACGTATAAATGTACAAAATATTAATTTTCGGAAGTTTTTTTTTTAATCTTTCGTTATTTCGTTGTAAAGCAAAATTATTAAATTTTATTGTAACTTGTCCGTTTTTAATGCAACAACTAAAAAGGCAATAAAAACTGTTGTTTTTGAGAGAGAAAGAGAGAGAGAGAGAGAGAGAGAGAGGAGTCCCAACTTCTAACAATACGTAGCCCTAGCATGGGGTCTCGCGGTAATACGCTGATGATAATCGCGATATTAATATCACATTGAAAAGGGCACACATGCGTGCAAGCGTCCATTGGTCACGGCGGAACACTTGCTGCCGATCTTGCACCCTCTCTCCTTTTGCCGCTTAACGCTTGTGGTTTTGCTCCGGTCCTGCGGATATGCCCCTGATTTTTTGGGGGGAGTGAGTAGCTTATTGTAAGGGGAGAGGGACTCGGCGCAGAGAGAAAAAAAGATATAAATAGGCGGAACTGCCAGTCGTGGCTCCTGGTGCAAAGCTGCAGCGAAAATCATTTTCTAAAGATCGGGGAAAGTGCTAAGATAACATCTAGTATTTCTTTGTCGCTGCCTGCTTTCAACGGATACTAAGCGAATTTCGTGATTATTTTAATCTAGCCTGATCAGCTGTCGAAATGAAATGAATCGCTGATGTAATTATAAAAAAACAATATTTCGCAAAATTGTCAATTTTGCAGTAATGCAATGAAGAGAAAACTATTATTTAAGAATCTGTTTGTACGAGATCAAAAATAAAATATAATTAAATTAAATACAAATGATATTATTCTCTATTCTAGAGATTTGAGCTGTGCGTCCTGCTCGAATTGTTTATTGTTTACTTTGCTCTTCGTATTCAATTATGCTTTAGCGGCCATTGAAAAGAAACAAAGGGAGAGAGAAGAGCAAGTGGCCTGCTGAACACTTGCTAGCAGGGTGCAGAATGAATTCACGTGTAGGGGCAAGTACTGCACGGGAGGGAGGCACAGATACGTAGGCACGCATAACTTCAGCATGTAGAGAAGACTAGCAGGCCAAGTGGTAAAGCGTTTTGCAACACTCGTGTTCGCAATTCGGGAGTTCGCGAGAGGTAACACTGACAGTGAGGAAGGTATACCTCGTGAACACTTGCTTTGCTACTTGCTGTGATAGTTTCACCTCGATTTTTCAGACCTTTCTACTCTCAGGTCAATTTGGTATCTATATAAAATCCTCTAGATCATAATCTTTTCTTTATCTACAATCTTTGAAACGAATTACTAGTGTTTAAAGTTGTCTGGAGGATAGATTTTAAAATTCTTTAATGAGAAGTACACTTAAAACTTTTGTTTATTTCACCTAAATTACTAAATGCTGTTTTAATCGAGGGCTCGGAAAGCATACCTGACGTCGGCCCTCCGTCGGTCCTACTTTCCGAGCCGTCAACCTCGCGTGGTAGTTATTTTTGGGGTTGCTGCAAAAATATGTTATAATTTTGAGATATTAGGAATCAAAATACATGTTTTTTGTCTGTATGAATGAATGTGTGCGTGTGTGTGTATGTCTGAATAATCAGAGAGTAAACATTTTTACTTAAGGCTTAAATGGCTATATCTTCGTAAATAATCGGTCTTTTTTAATGTTCGACCGCTTATTATTTCGTCTTTTACTAAATTTTCAAAATTAAATATAATTTTTAAAATTCATAAGCTAGATTTTTTTTTATAACAACTTTAAATTATACAGGATTTCAGAATTGTACAGTATAATCATATTTTTATTATATTATGCTTATTTTCATGAATACCGTCAATATAGTTTATTTATGAATAAATAATTTTAAAATATTTTAATTAGTTAATTTTGTTCAAACAATTTTTAAAATACTATTTCAACTATAGGAAAGATAAATAAATTACTTTCACGTGCCAATGAATTGGCAGCGGTTTATTAAAAATATCACAGAAAAAGTAGCATAAAATTGTTTTATTTTTTATTAGACACTTTTCCTGTAGGCATTAAAAAATATGTTTCGATTGTAAAAGTTTGTTTATATAAACAAAAATACTGTCTAGACAAATCAATTACGAAAAGGTACAATAGAGTCGTAAAATCATTAGTCCTTTAGGTATCACGGGTGATCTCAGTAACTCCGCCCCGTTGGTGCATGGGGGTGTCGTAGGCTGTAGCGTATTTAAAGGGAAGAAGAGAGCGCAAGTGAGCATTCAACTGTCAGCGCTAGCTGGGTGAGGAGCTACGTCAGAAACTAGTTCATTTGGGTTTCGGTTATTCTAGTTGTCGATTTTGGTCTATTTCTGCTTTTACTGCAGAAATTTTAGAAGTGTATGAATTCTTCAAAGTTCAGTGCATCACAACAAGTTAGTGCTTTTGGTTCAGTGTTTCGCGTGATTCTGTAATGTTGGAGGCAATAGGAAGCAGTTTCAACATACATCCGATATTTCCAAATAACGCTGTAGTTATGAGGATCGGAACACTTCATAAACCGACTCCAAGTCCTTGCAGTGTTTCATCTGAGATGATAAAGCCAATCGTTAAGGCGGCTAATGTTCTCGGGCAGGATTCTTCAACAGAGATCATTGATGTCTCTGCACTTTTAGGGAATAGTGGACCTATGATTAAATACGTAAGTATAATTTTTTTCTAAACACTTATAAAATCATTCAAACTATTATTTGAGCAATAATCAAAATTAAATAAAAATTTTTTGCGAAAAAGAATAAATATAGCACAAATATTTAATAATTCTTCAGTTAAAAGTTCTCTACTATCTTACGAATAACGCGTTCTTACATTTATTATTGTTTGTACTGTTATACGATTAAAGCTCTATTTTGAATTCTAAGTAAATATTCGCGACAGTGTTAGAAAACTTTCATGTATATAGAAACCCTCTAAACGCTTGAAAAGATAAAAGTTATTAAGTGTGTTATATTATATTTTTAGGCAAATCACGTTAAAGTGATATTTGAAACATTTTATTAAAATTTGATATTCTAGTCGCTTTCTTTGCACTTCTTTTAAAATTCAAATTTTTAAAAATTAAGATGTTTTTCTAAAAATTACTATTTTAATGATACTCATGGGACACACTCATATTTTAATAATTTTTACTATATATTTTCTAAATTTTACTATTTTATTTGTAAAATTTACAAATAAAATAGTAAAATTTACGAAATATATAGCAAAAATTTAAAAAATCACGGTAAAAATTATTCAAATATGTGTGTCCCACGAGTGCTATTAAAATAGTAATGTTTACAACAAATTTTTCTCAGTGTACCATTTTTAGGACAAGGAAATGAAATAAACAAACAATTGAAAAAAAACATTCACGCTAAATTCTTTGACTTGAAGAGAATTTTTACAAATGTAGGAAGCAAATCTTTAATAATACTAAAACTAATTGACCTTTTACTTGCAGGCTGGTGTTGCTGATGCAGCAGGTAGACTTTATTGCGTTGATCGACAAATCAGTACTTCTTGCTGGCTAAAAATTGTAACAATTGCTAATGATTGTCAAAGTAGCAATGCACTTTTAATGACCACTGATAATGGAGTTGTACTTAAAACTATTAGAAGCATAACTCCGGGAGAACCATTATTAATGTGGTTCACAGAAAAAATCTTGGCTATGTTAAATATGCCATATTTAACAAGTTTAAACTTTAAAGGTAATTTATTTGTTACTATAATATTACAATATTGCATACTTAAGTAAAATAATGATTAACGTATTAATTCTTATTATTTTATTTTTTTATTGCAGAAAATCGTTACGTATGCCACGTGTGTAAAAATCATTTTGAGTATCCAAACCCGCTAAAAATTCACTTGGCTCTTAAATGTAATAGCCTCGACAAAAGTCATCTATGGACTCAGTTAGCGAAGGAGTGCATGCAGGAGTCAAAACCAAGTCCGCCAATTGCACCTAACTATTTACAAAATCTGATGTCGTTCAACTTTAATCTCACAGGCTTATCAGATTTACCACCCATGATGCCAATACCCAGGTCATCTCCGGTATCGATGTCATCACCTTTTAAAACTACAACTCCTGCGTTTCCTATCCATCATTCTAGAGCTAACAGTAGTGGTAATAGCAGTTATTCGTCAACTTCGTCAAATGAAACATCGCCTACATCATTGACAAAAGTTTCTTGTACAATGCCAAGTCCTATGGGCTATTATATGCGACCGCCAACAGTATCGTCAGTAGTGAAACCGTCACCAGTTAGAAGTTCTGCTCAGAGTCAGTTCTCTTTTAAGCCATACATGCTTAATGATCCACCAAAATCGCCACAAAACGAAAGACCGCAAATTATACAACCGCCCGTAAGATCGCCTTTAGTTTTTCCGCCTGCCGAAAGATCACCAGTAATTTTACCGCCTCCCGAAGCTTCACCTCTAATGCACTATCAAGCAAGGATGGATAATATATCTAAATTGCAAGTCCAAACTGATGCAGATGCTGCCACATTAGAAACCATCGCAAGTAATCTTGGAAAGTCGACCAACGGCCATTTATGCATTTACTGTGGCAAGATATATTCCAGAAAGTACGGCTTGAAAATTCATATAAGGTAAACTAATATAATATGAAAATAATAATATTTTTAATGAGTTTTTAAAAGTAATTTTTTTTTAATTTATATTTTAATCACTTATTTACGAAAAATAAATCTAATTAAAAATTTGTTATCTATTTCAGGACACATACAGGATACAAGCCATTAAAATGCAAACATTGTGATAGACCTTTCGGCGATCCAAGTAATTTAAACAAACATGCTCGTCTCCACTGCGAAGGAGACACTCCATACAAATGTGATTTTTGTGGAAAAATACTAGTGAGAAGACGCGATCTCGAAAGACATATAAAATCACGACACATACAGCAAGGATCGAATCAAGCAACGAGCCAAGCAGCAATCGAAGGACCCAATCAAATAACGAGTAAAGTGAAATAATTAAAAAAGTAAAGACATTGTATTAACTATCTAGCCAACCGAGATAGGCATTAATCGAAGCAGAAAGCCCTATCAAAAAGTGAGGCTACTATGAGCGTTCGTTTTTATCTCATGAGGCAGGTGCCGTGTAGATCTCAAGCTCATAAAACGTAGCAGCTGATGCGTTTGATCTCAGCAATGAAAATTTTTTACTTCGCTTGCTGGTTCAACAAAAAATAAAAATTTCTGTTATTGAAGTTATGTTAGTAGAATTTGTATTAATTATTTAAATTAAATTAATTACTTATTAATAATTAAATTAATTAAAGTAAAAACTATACATTTCACCAGCAGCAAATCTTATACATAAATTGTTTACTACTCTTTACTGTTATTTTTTCTTTAATAAAATAAATTGCAATATTTATTATTACATTAGCTAACCGTATTGTAAATGAATTAAGTTAATTTGATTAGAATGATCTAACCGAGCTAGAAACTTTTAAATTTATTCTATTATATTATATTTATTATAGATGGTTAAAATTTCTTGTTTTTTAAATATAATATGTAAAAAATGTAAATATAATGTAAATATAATGTAAATAAATATACGCAAGTATAATAATGTATATTTTTTATAATTGAGAAGGTACTAAATAAATTTTAAATATAAAAAAATAACATTGTTAACCGATACCATAGTTGATAGAAATCAATTCCCGATCGCAAACGTCCTATAAAATCCAATAAAATACCTCTTATCCTATTAGGTTTTTGCACCCGGTTTTCACGTATTTGTCACTTATTTTATTGTTTTTTTATAATACCTTTGCAGCCGGGAAGTAGTGGGAAGGATCCAAGCAGCTTTGAGAGAGTTGAAGTATAGACCTAAAGCAAATTACTTCTCGTCTTCTTCTTATTTTTGCTTCTCCCTAGAGGAAGCTTTATGATAGTAATTTTTGTATATAAAATAAATTATTAAGTTATAAATTGGCCAAAAATTTCGCACTTTCTATGCAGTTTTTGAGCATTTCTATTTAAATTCAGAATAAACATTTACCAACTAAATATATATCTGCCAAGTTTATACGTAATAATTGGCCATTTTTGCTACTCTAGTGAAACTTTAATATAATTGGTCAAAAAAACGTTACATTTAGGTAGGAAAATTGGCCAAAATTAATAGCCATTATCTGGGCATTAGCCCAGTCAATATGGCCAATTTCTGCTCTAAAAATGTTTGCTGTTTCTACCAGGGGGCTTATTCCAAAACCATCTCATCATCTCATCGTGAGATATGAGATGGTGAGTTAGTG
>UCOL01006025.1:0-10296 GCA_900474335.1 Ormyrus nitidulus | reverse complement strand
AACAAAAAATTACCATTAAAGTAGCATAAAAAAATCCGCAAAAATTCATTGACGTAATTTTAGCTTCTTTTATTACAAATTTTTATTAACTTTAACTTTTGAACAAATAAACATTTTTGGATGTCTTTTTTTTTAATCGATAGAATTTGATCTCACTTTTCAAATGCCGGGAGTTAAACTACTCTACAATTAACAGTTGAAAAGTTATATGTGATTACACAAAAATCGATTTTTCGTAGCTTTTTGTTAAAAAAACTCGTAACTTTTCAAACATCTAACGTTAGGCCGAACGCACGCGGCTTCCTTCATATTTTAACATTAGAAAACATATCCCACAATTTAAACAAAATCCGTGGCCCAAACAAGTGATACTCTCCTGGTAAGTCAAAGAAAAATAATGCCAATTTTCAAAAAACCCCGCGATTATCCAAACGCTCCGGACGACTCTTCATTAAAAGCCGACTTGTCAACGGCAGCGGCGACAAAAATTTACGGCCGCCCTCATTATGCGGGTCGAAAATTTTTCCGGCGCCTCTGATAATTCCGAGGCAAATCGATCGGTAGTAATGCCCCGCTGCAGGTGAGACTCGACCGCTGGCCAATATCTACGAGGGGGCCGATTTTTCTGTTTGCTTTACTGTTTCCCGGGGTCCCGCCGGCGGCGGCGGGCATTTATACGACTAGGAAAATCCTCCTGCTCGTCTCGCTGCGGTGAATCGCAACGGCGGGCGGCGGTTTTGCGGTGCGGGAAGCGTCGAATTTATTTCCCGGGGCGCAATTTCCCGCGCTATTTCGCGTGTCCCGCGCGAAAAGCCTCGAACTCTTCATCTGCCGCCTGAAACCGACAAACTCGTTTCGCTCACTCACTCTCTCTCTCTCTCTCTCTCCTTCTTTCCCCCCGTTTTTCACAGTCGAATCTTTCTCTGGCCTGTTTTTTGTATTTTTTTTTCGTTTCGTTTCGTTATTTCGAGAACGTTATCGGACATTCTGACGCGAAAACAATTAGTTGAATTTACAATCAATTATTTCATCGGCGCGCGGATTTGGCCGCTGTCTCTCTGTTGTGCCTTTTTTTCGGGCCGTTCGTGGGGTAAAAGAGACGGTCCGCTGGCGGTCGACGTTGGAACGCGCGCAGATTTCATTGCGCTTCGCTGGAAAAAAAGGGCGACGGCACGGAAATGCTAATTAATTTCGGCTCGGGAATGATGGACGTTTACAAGCAGGTATAGTGAATAACCCTTTGATAGGAAAACTTTAATCTGTAAATGTAAGGAAAGAGGAGGATTTTTATCGAGTAAATTAAAGTTGCTCACGCAGTATGATTTATTCATAATTTTTGACAAAATTTATTTAATAATTAAATTTAGCGGGTAATGAATTAACGAAATGAAAAATATGTTAAACTTATATGTATAGGTGAAGTTAGTTACAGTTACGAATTCGCAAGCTAAGTAAAATGTAAATTATCCAGTCAAATTTTATGCAATTACCTTAATTGCAGCCCACAAAATCAATGCTTGTACAATATTTTTCTGTTCTTACAAACAATTTTATACGTACTTGCTAATAAACAGGGCCGAACTCTTATAAAAACTTGTCTTTTAAAATATTTCCCCTGCATAACAAACAGATGTACTTCTATCAAAGTGGATGAACGTCTGTTACGAATTCGAGTTTTTACTTCGAAAACAAAGCTAAAATTATACCGGTAGATGAATTCAATCATTTAAACACAGACGCTTCAGAATAAAAGATTCCTTCCATATAATAAAAAGCTCTCCTGATATATTTCTGTTTCCATTATTGGTAAAAGCATAAAACGCGTACCGAAATCGACAAGTTTATTTCGAGCTTTAATAAACTTATCACTTTCAGAAGACGCGCGGTAGCTCCTGAAAAAAGTTCTCTACCTTTCGTTCCGCACTCGTAATACCAGAAAAACTCCGCTGCGGCGGCACCTAAATTCAATTCCAAGTTATTCCTCCCAAGGTTATCGTTACTTCACGTCCCGTATTAATTCGGCCTCTGTGTTGTTGCTTGATTGTAGTTCGGCGACGGCTCGGGGGATCACGACTTGATCAGCGGCTCGGGAGAAATCGATCCCGACGACATCCCCGTGAGTTTACATCGTTATCCGGTGCCTGCGAGACTCGCAATCTTCTTCGATATATATATATATATATATATTTTATACTTGCTGAAAAAGAATGCCTCTGTGATTAACGGCGAAGAGAGCCTGGAAATATATACATTGACTGCTTCGCGCGCTGCATTGAATGCCACACTACTTCATCTACTAACGCCTCTTAACCCCATTTTCGCTGTTTTATCTGTCTGTGTGTTGCACTTCTGCTCTTATCTATGTTCTCTCTCTCTCTATCTCTCTCTCTTTATCTTCTCGCGCCAATTGTTGAAGCTCGTTTAATATTGAATCAGCCGTTCGAATCCTTTTTATGATGGAGGCTTCAATTATTGAAAAGTACTCGGACCGGTTGTTTAATCTGATTAGGGAGGATGCGATGGGGCAGATTTTTAATTGATGATTTTAATGGAGTGTTTGCACTCGATGAAATAAAATCTGCCGACGATGGAAAGTGATTGACTTTTGATCAATTTGAGAAACATTTCCATTCATGTTTACCGTAAAAATAGGACTATACTTTGAAATTATCAGATAATTTTAATAAACAATTTAACTTTTTACTAATAAGGGGAGAATTCGTTCTATAGAAATGTGTAATTAGGGATGGAATAAATGGACTGCTAACGAACAATTAGAAAGTTGATTAACTGAAAATGCTCTGAGGAGGAGCTGAAAATAAATATCTCGAAACGTTGGCAAATAATTGGCCAAGTTTTCTAATTGTTCGTTCACAGTCCATTTATTTCGTCCCTAATTTAACATTTTCATTCAATTTTAAATAAAATTATGAAAATCGTTACAGATATACAGTTGATTTTTACAGTTTCATACTATTTTCATGTTAGAAAAAACTTTATATTTTACTATTCAATTCCGCAATAAGAAAGAATATTAAAAAACTGCGAACTATTGATTCTTCTTCGAAAAAGCGAATATTTGCGTTCGAAGATATATTTGATTAATCCGAAGTATTGCGATGTTCGTTCGGATCGAACACTGTTGCATTCGTGAATTTTCGTAATTCTCTGGTTAATTGTAATATTTGCCGCCTCACTGGTTCATATTTAGCAACGCGTTCAAGCACTCGCCACCAAATTTAAGTTCGGTCATTAAGTCAATAATTCTGGAACTTTATGACTTGGTCTATACAGCTGTTACTTTGAAATTGTGTTGCGCTGCATCAGAAGGAGTGTATCCAAACTCGAGAGAATATTAAGCTTCCGTATTCAAAACAAGTATTTACTGTCTTATTCGATTCTTCTTTAACATTTAATTAAACTTTTATTCGTTTGAACATTCAAAAGTTTTGTATATTGAAATATTTTCGAAAAAGAAAACAGGTATTGTAAATTCGCGGTGATTGATTTATCAATAACTTTGATTTATTCAACAGTTTAAGCTTGTTTTATTGAAAACATTTACTCACGTTAAATTATTTTCTTATGATCAAACAATTTCCGTTACAGTGATAATTATAATGCTAATTAATGAGTTGAAAATTATTTTACTTAAAACTATTGTATTGGGAAAAGTATTGACGTAAATGTCTATAGACATACATTTTTTTTATAGCTCTGTACGAGTTCTGCGCTTATTTACGTGAAAATTAAAACTTCATTTTCCTTGCTTTTTATTCCATTCGACAAGTAATCTTGCCGACATAATTTAGTTTTATAAAATGTGAAGCATTATAACTTGTTTTGTACGAGCAAGTCAAAAGTAAAAAAAAAAGATTTTTATTCACTTTGACACACAGAGCTGTCCATTTACAAAGTTTTAAAGCGCCGAATAACAAAAGTTCCGAGAACACTCCTCCCTCTAAAAGATTCGCGATAATACTTTTAATTTCCAAATCCAAGCAGCACTTCTGCTAAAAGCTTCGGCCGAAAAGTTGTCGAAAGCCGGCAATAACGGCTTCAATCCAAGCCTTTCAGAACCAACGTCGGCGATCGAAAGTCTATACAATAACAACGATCACGAGGATAATTAAGAAAGTAGAAAAGCTTGCTTTCTTTCAAAAACTAGCCTACTAGAGCGGAAGACATTGAAGCTGCCGGGCACGAACTTAATTCACGGACAATTCCCGCGCTCTCTTTCAGCCTCCGAGTAAAATAAATGCGGCATTCATAGTGGCCGAACTTTTAACGGAGAGCTTTATAGGCGACGAAGGCCAGAAAAGTCGCAAGCATTACGAGCGAAGTTGTTTCGAGTGCCGTTTCTGCGCTGGAATTGAGAATAAAGCCTTAGCCACTGGTTGTAATTATGTAGACGACAGAGATGGAGATGCTCGTTGATCCTGGGAGTCGATCATTAGCTATGCGAATACAGAAGATGTTCGAAGCTAAAGCTGTCAAACTAGGAAACTAAAAAATTCTAATTACCTAGAAATTTAATTATTGTATAAAAATGTATTTTATATCAGTATAAGAATAATTTATTATCGTCAGTTATATTAGAAGAACGACGTGTGACAATAGCATTTCCCAGTTGGCTATTTTGTGCTCTTGAAATCAATAATGTACGTCGTACGTCAGAGTTGCATTTTATATACCGTATAGCTTCAAAGAAGGCTGGCGAGGTAAAAAGGAAGACACGTTGACATTAGATTCACGCAGGCTTGAAATCAGACGAGCACATGGAATTCCCAACTAGAAGCTGCTCGGGAGAAGTCAGTCTTTGTAATCGACAGGTTTATTGTGCACTTACGTAGGTAGAGGAAAGTGAGCAAAAGAGGAAATACAAGACTCGGAATTTTATGGAGACTTCAGAAGCGCTCAAAATCACGTCCAAAAGAGGAAAAGTAAAACGTCGGAAATAAGGAAAATTAGAAATTATTATTCCACTGCATCGATCAAATATTCATAAAAATAAAACGCTAAAATGCTATATACAGACGGAGAATTTAAGGATAAAATCGGCGCGAGAGTGAGGGGAATGAAAAGAGAGAACCATCCGGCAGAGAGTCTATAGACAGAAGAACCAGCTTTCGCTATTAGTTCGCAAAGGCTCTCCGTGTCGGAATGATCGGGAGGATAATCTTGGAGATTAAACGAGCCAGTCGAGGAGATATACCCGCGCCAAGACGACAATTCAGTCAGGCAGAAGGCTACGGCACAACGAGCTCGTCTATCGAATGATGTTCTTAATCGGCTCCTGCCGCTGCAGCCTATAAGGTTATAGCGATCCGGATTTCGAGCCTCCGCTTATCCGTTACATTGCACGTACAATCGGAGAATTGATTGATAACCGGCTGCACATCAAAGACGGGCCGAGACGCGCCCCCCTATACCTTTTCAATGTGATTGCCTGGAGTAATGGAAGTGAACGCGGCGGTGTTTGCTATAAATATAAATGTCGAGCATTCGGAAATTTTTTTAATTAATACCCGAGGGCACTCGAGTTTTAATTAAAGATACTTCTGATGATTAGAGCGGTCTGTTTTGCTTTGATTTTTCTGAGTGGGTGCTTCGAGTGGCTCTTGAGAATATTCGCGTGTGGTATATAAGGCCAGTGGGCGATTCTATTATTCTAGATTAGGAAATGTAATTAAGTTCTTTAGCAGATAAGAAAGCAGTAGACAACTCACTTGTGCTCCAAATTGATCCGCCGCCCGATGCTGGCAGCATCTCGGTTCGATAGTCATAGTTATATATCTCTCCTCCTTCCTCAATCTCTTTCGGGTCAATCTCTTGACGAACTACCTGCGTAAAACCGATGTTGATGCACTGATTTAAGCTAAATACACAGATGTAGAACAGTCCAGTGAAATCAACCTGCTAGAAGAAGATTTTATGATATTGTAAATTTATTTATTACACAGTATTTAAAACTCAATTATAATAGCAACATTCGAAAAATTGTTATAGGAATACAGACTATAACGGAGCACAGTAAAATTGATAGCAACAAAAAATTTCGTCCGATATACGTAAGAAAGGCACTTGGCGAATAAAATATTTCTCATCCAAAATCCCCTTCAGTAGATAAACATTCGTTAGCATAACTCGATGATAAAGAGATAGATAGATAGGACATGACTACACGAGTATGAAGATGGGTATAAATGTAAACGTATAAGCCCTATTGATCGAAGAAAATGTCATTGTCACGCTGCCAAAGCCTGTTAAGACAGATTACCAGGAGGGACGGGCAAATTGGAAATGATAAGGATGACGAATAGTACTTCCAGCGAACTTAGAATTAAGCTCGAAACTTGCCTCGCCTCAACTCCGGGAAGCCCCGCCATTGTTGCAATAATTTACGCGCGGCCTTTTAAAAAAAAAAGGGGGTGAAAAACCCGATAAGTCCGGAAAATATTCAAGGGGCCATCTCCCGAATCCAGCGAGTTAACAATCACTCATAAAAAGGCTCGCCCGATTATACAATATGGGCGCTTCATTACTAACACCGTTCGCATATGAAATATACGAAGGAACAAAAACCCGTTAATCAATATGCAACATTCATATTCGAAATCCTAACTTTCCATAAAAGCCAGCTTTCGTCGCGGGCTTAATTTATTAAGCCTGCTGAATAACCATTAATATCCTTTTTTCCACGCGGCGAAAAAGCGGCCTAATACGACCCTGCCCCTCTCCGGCGCGCCGTTGCATTCGCCGATCCGTACAAGGAGCAAATAGAGTTTAGGGTCAACTGCGAATTTCTCTTCCGGAGGTCGAGTGCATAACGCGACCGAGCATCTAATTACCCTGAAACTCGAAAAGCTCCAGCCTCGTTATATATAGCCTCCCGCGTAATTTATCGAGTTGGTCTCTACAGGATTGTAAGCCTGCGAGCTCGACTTGATAGGGGGAGAGAGAGAGATAGGCTCTCGCGCATGCGCCGCTTACCAGTTTCGCACTTTTGAAGGAGGAGCTGCTCGTGCTTCGATTCGACCGATTGCACACTTTGTCGGGAAAGTACAATTAGTCTTTCTATTTGGTTAAAGCTTCGAGCGGCAATAACTTTCGATTAAAGTCGAGGGCCAGTCGTTAATCGCGATGGCTTAAGGTTTAAAAGCGCGTTATTTAACCGCGCGTTTAATAAGCATCTAGACTCTTTGAACGAAATGTTAATGAGTGAGATGCGCATAAAAAAGCACGCTTGAAATTTTGCCCGTTAAATTTTTGATGCGAAAATCCCTCGCGTAATAGAGATGGGTTGAGGTTCGAAAGTTACAGTTAAAATTAATTAACTGCAATACGAAGAGTCCAATTGATTTTAAATTGCATTAATTTTAATTACTACAGTAATAAGCATACCGGTAATTTTAAGGCTTGGTTCGTTAAATAATAATAACTTTTTTACGCTCGGTAGTTGGGAACTTTATAACGAGATTGTATATTTAAAAAATTATATATGTTCATTTAAAAAAGCCGAAGCTCTAATTATCGTGGCTTGTAGTTCAAGTAGCCAATAAAATAATGAATATTTGAAATTCTTTATTAATTGAATATTCTTAAATAATTGAATATTCTTTTGAAGGAAAAATTATCTTTAAAGAAATTTGCAAGCTAAGTTAGTAAATTATATTAATTATATTTTGTATAATTTCTGCAAGTTCTATAAAGCTTTGATTTGTGATTTCAATTTTATTTCGAAAGTTTACGATAATTACATCAGGACGTTGAGCTTATCAAAATTAACTTCTCTCTTTTCCTATTTTAAGAAATAATTTGAGAAACTTGACAATTAACATATCGTTTAATTTAAACAGATTTTAAATTAAATCCTCTTTAGATATTCAATTCTTGACGATTTTCTATTTCTGTAAATTCAGATTTCTCATCCGTTTACATAAAAAGAAGAGCGCTCGAAATTCAATCCACGATAACGAACGAGTTCGAAATCGGACAGATCTACTCAGCGGTTCGATAACAAATACCAAGCGAACGCCGTCCTTGGAAAGTCGAAAAAGCCGCTGGTCCCTCTCTCAGAATAATGGGCTCCGTCTCTCAGGCATCGCAAATCGCCAAATTGATTCGTACGCGCTCGCGAGAGCGACAGCGGCGGCGGCGGCGACGGCGGCCGGGTTAAACACGCGAACGACTATGGGACAGCGAAATAAACAAAGCTCGCGTGGCAATTTGCCACCAATCAAGCCTCTCGGAGCGGACAAACACGCACGGACAATATGGAGTCTCTCTCTCTCTCCCGGACTGCGGAAAGAAGTTAAATCTCGAGAGCGTCAGCCGCTTTGAATTTCGAAAGGCCGACGCACGACCGACGAGTATCAATAATTCCGGACCGCCGAGTTTTAATGACAGTTGGATGCAGCCTTCCATTATTTAGCTCCCCCAGCTGTCGGGGATGGATGTACTGCGGCGCCGCCGAGCACGAGAGAGCCACTTATTTCCGGCCTTTTTTTCCCGATCCGCGACGCTGAGTAATGGCGCGAGATATTGTTTTCGCCCTGTTGTTAACAAGACGATAAACAAGCTTTCGAGGCTTCATTCTTTCGGGTATCGCCGAGCGGAAATGAAACGTTGAACGCGCTTGATTACGGAACGATTTTCGAATCCGGCTTTCGGCAATTTATTTCGCGGCTTTCGAGGAAACTTCAGATTTCAAACTTTCAACTTCAGATTCAAAATTCTTGGGCTCGGCGGCTTTTTAGCATTCTCCCTTGGCACTTTAATAACGCGCGATTTAATTTAAAACTTTTCTCGGAAAAGACAATTAAAAATGACGTATGTTTGCATGCATACATGCACGCCACTTTAGCTTTATATTGGCGAATGCAGTTTATAAATCCCTGGAATTGAAGTAAATACAGTCGGGCAAAGTTTAAATGTACAATCAATTTGCGCGATAAATAAATATTCTAATCCGAGTCTATGTACAAAGTAAAATTGAACCGAATAGTCCATTAGGAAGAGCAAACAATTAAACTTCGGGTTGGTTATTTTTTTATCAATATCCGAGGGAAATCAATTTTTAAGCTGTAAATAGACGTCTTTCTTTTATATTTCTGCCTTGTCTTAGATAATTAAGTTTCCGCAATAAAGAAAATAATCAACTTTTTGAATAAAAGGACAAAAATAAAATTGCTCTGTTATTCCGTCCAAAGGTCCACTTTGCAAAAGTAAACCTCGTAGAAACTGCTATTTATTTTTAGAGTAATTCACTTATTCCTGCGAGCACTAAAAACAATCGCTCTAAAATTCCTAACGCTTTTAAAAACATCCTATTACTCCTCAAAAAAGTTCCATTCGCTCCTAAAACAATTCGTTCTCAAATTGAATTTTAAATTCAACATTTCCAATGAAACGTATACACCCGCCTTCGCGTAGCTATACTTCATTTCTCCAATCAATACCATTAACCGATCTCCTCTTTCTCGCGAAAAAGTAGCCAGGGGGAAAAAACAATGAAAAACTTTGCCAAGTGCCTTTAAGCCGCGAAGCGAAATCAACGGCCGGGCAAAACTCGCATCGACTAATTAAGAAACGAGGCGATAGATTTCGCCTCGTTACTGACAATTATCGGAAAACACTTAGCGGCCGCTACGTGTCGCTCTAATCGTAGAAGGACTCAATTTAGCTCCGTCTGGCCTCTCTCTCTCTTTCGAATATTAATCACCGCGGATTCTTCGCCGCGTAAAAGCAGCCACGACTTCCGAGGCGGTTCATTTATCACGCTGGACGCGCGGCGCGATCGCCGGAGGGTTTATATATGCATTCGTGGCAGTGGGTCACGTGCGCGGTTTTGACAACTGCGGAGGAAATGATGGAGGAGGAGGAGGACGTCGCTGTTGGCCCCGATAATGCGCGCGGGGGAGAGAGAGGTCAGCTCTCCCTTTTTCGGGGATATTTTTCGGTTCAGGGAGAGAAAAATTCCGAGGCTCGTTCAATGTGGGTTAAGTGGCCGGAAAGGGCGCTCGGACTTTTGGTTGATTGGATTTTTCGAATACTTCTAATTGGAAAGCTAATAGGGAGGAAAAATATTTTCAGTTTCTTGGAACAGGCTGATTGGATGGAATGTTGTTGTATAGGTTAACCCTTTCAGTCGTCTGTCCTCTGCAGAGGACAGATCATTAAATTTACCTGTATAATACTGTAAAGCATATTTCGAGGATTAAATGCTTAATTAAGCTTCAGTTTTACTCAAGTAATTATGTGCAAATGAATGTTAGACTTTCTGAATTTTTACAA
>UCOL01006024.1:0-10287 GCA_900474335.1 Ormyrus nitidulus | reverse complement strand
ACTTTGAAGAGTCAACACTAAAAAATATCGAAAAGGTAGGGGTTAGGATAGGCAAATCTTCAATGTGGGTATCACATAGAATACTTTCCGCCTAATAAGACCTGTCCGGGTGTTTATCACCTGGGGACCTTCCCTTGTAAGTGGAGCACGATGGAAGGTGGAATATTTTTATTATGGAAGGACAGAATATTTTTATTTGCTTAATTATTCATATAATTTTTATCAACATCGGTACGCCATTTATAATTATTATTATTTTATTATCGTCCTTATTAATATGAGAGGTAGGAAGGGAGGAGATTATAGGTATTTATGTATACGCTTTCCTATAAAAATTATGATTAACTTTTTTTTCCAGATTACGTGTACTTCTTATTATTACTGTTACTTATTATTACTATTACTGCTACATCTACTAATATCATTACTATTACTGCTACTATTACTACTACTTAGGGTGATCCTGGGTGGGGAAGCTAGTCTTCAAGGATGCGCACTTGGACGACCTGAACCATCTTTGGCTCCTGCTGACGGAAAGACGGGCGGCCAGCGTCTAGCCAGCGTTGGTCAATCGGTATCTGGCGAGTGCGTTTGAGCGCGTGACGTCTGCCGGAAACTCTCCAGAGAGTGAATCACCTTTGTTGGGGTGTGAAGCTCAAGAGAGCGGAGGTAGACAAGCGCGTTTGAGCGTGCTATATCCCCGTGTTCCGTAAAGGAGCTTTGTGTGATGGTCCAAGCCAAGGTGGGCTCTTCGGGCAAGTGTTGGGAGCTCCATCCTGGTGAGCTCGACGTTGAGGGGTCCATGGAGGCCGACCACGCGAGGGGACGAAGTTTTATAATTTCACAGGATGGCTTTTATAAACAACAATAAAGAAGAGGAGGCAAAGGTGAGTATGAGTCCAGCAAGAAGACGCCAGCAAGAAGAGTCATGCTGCTATGACCACAGAGCAGCAGACTACCTTGACGGTCCCGAAAAACCGGTCGCACACTGCAAGCAACGCTAGCAGCTGTAGCTTCAGCAGCGCCAGAAGCAGGGGCAGAGCACGAGAGCTGAGCCTAATAAAAAGTAGGCTTCAAGGCATTGAAAGCAAACTGGAGGTGCGAGTAAATGAGCTCCAGATACCCGCGAAGCAAATGTTGGAGACGACGAGAAAGCAAAAGAACGTCAACATGACCATTAAGGAGGGCCTTCCGAAATTCGTCGAGGGCCTGGAAGCGCTAGATGACATTCGGCAAGCTTGCCGGGAAATACGGGGAAATCTGCAACAGGAGGAAGCAGAGGACCCCGTATTTTCGAATACTGCCTCTAGGGGCAAAAAAAGGCAAGTCTCGACCCCCCTATCACCATCCCGGGACGGATGGGAAAGAAAAAAAGAAAGGAGACGGGCGACTATTCTCCCGCGGATAAATCCGAGGCTGAGGGACCCTGGAAAAAGGTCTCCACGAAACATCAGAAGAAGGAGGCTCGGAAGAGCAAGAAGAAAAAGAAGGTCGGTGCTCCGAACAACAAGCAAAGCGGAGCGCCCACGAAAAAACGTCGCAAGGCGAGGGCCGAGGAAATTGTCCTCAAGCCCGCGGAGGGCAACCCTGTCGAGCACGGGCTCTCAATTAAAAACATCCGCTGAACCCAAAAAGGCGATGTCGTTATTGAAGTGAAGAAGGCCCCGGATGGGAGTAAAGAGAGATTTGCCAGCGCCCTGAAGCGGTTGGGTTTCGTAGTTTTCAGTTGGGCTCGACCACTCTTCCCTTCGAGTGATCAGCCAGTGTGGGCCGTCCCACCAAAGTTTTTTTTCAAGAAGTTGGTGAGGCATTACTTCCCTTGATGCGAGGTCCACAGGTTTTTCATTTGAACGCACGTGACGCCATTGTATATTCAGAAGAGTAGTGAGGATTTCGCCTACTCTATTAGCGACGAAAGGTGTCCATCTCGAAGGGTGATTAACTAGCAAAGCTAAGACTACTTGAGAGTCTGACCAGTAGTAGATGTCCGTCGGCTTGTGCTGTAACTGCGTTGTGATACTGTCGATCAGTCGAGCAAGTAAAAGCGCTGCGCACAACTCTAAACGTGGAATGCTGACTCTCTTAATGGGGGCGACCTTCGTTTTGGCTATCAGAAAAGTAGCATGAACAGCTCCGCTATAGTACAAAGTGACCACGTAGATTCTTACTGCGTATGCGCGCTGTGAAACATACGCAAAGCCGTGTAAGTACTACGGTGCCTTTTGTGTTGTGCCTAGCCAGCGGGGTACGTACGTTGATGTTTTCAACTTCTGGAAGGTGAGTTTGCAAGCAGAAGACGTTTCAGTGTCTACCGATTGATCCCAATCCGATCCTGCAATCCATAGTCTTTGAATTAAAAGTTTGCCTATAATAACCATTGGAGAGAGCCACCCTAGCGCTTCTACACAACATTAGACTCCGGAGTAAGAGACACTTTGAAGCAGAAAGTGTCTGTTGTAGGATTCCAGCTTAATCCTAGAGTAGAAACGGTGTCACTCTCCATTACGGTGTGTAGTGCTGTGGAAACAGTGACGTTCGCAGGCAGCATCGAAGAATGGTTAGCTGACCATTTATCCAACTGCATTCCAGCGGCACGTAAGATATCTGTGAGTTGCTGTTGCGCAGTGCAGACACCTTGAAACGTATGGTTACCTGCCAAAGCGTCATTGACGTATACATTATTTTCCAAAATATACGCTCCTATCGGATAGCGATGCTGCTCGTCGTGAGCGAGTTGTTGAAGGGAGCGTATAGCTTGATACGGGGCACAGGCTGTACTGTAGACTACTGTCCGCATGCGATAGCGTAGCTTCCTCGTCGGGAGAATCTCTCCATAGTATGCGAAGCCAATCATTATCCGCTTCGTGCATGCCGAACTGCCGGAACATCTTCACGATATCAGCGGTGAAGACCAACTGAAGGAAGCGCCATCGCGTAAGAATGACAGGAATGTCGGTTTGTAGTTTAGGACCTGCGAATAAACAATTGTTTAGCGAAAGGCCGCTTTTTGTAGTTTGCGAGGCGTTAAAAACAACACGAATTTTACCGGAGCCGCCCTGTTTGACTACGGCGTGATGAGGCATGTAGTATACTTCTTCCTTATCGTGAGCAATGCTGGGGTCGGGTTCCATATCCCCAAGATCCAGAAATTCATTCATGAATTTGCTGTAAGCCTGTTTTAGTTCGGGCTTACGTTGGAGGCGTATTTCCGTATTTAAAAGAATGGCCGTTGCAGTGTGCAACGAGCCATTGATTCCCGGCGTTCGAGAGAAAGGAAGTCGGACTATATACCTGCTGCTGTCATCCCTCGAGTGAGTGCAACGAAAGTGTTCTTCACAAGCTAGATCGTCGGCAGACAGGGCCTGTTTTTTAGGGACTTCTTCTATTTCCCAGAACTTTTGAATATTATCATGCGATGACCCAGTAGCTGTGAAGAATGAATGCAAAGTCTTCACGCTTTTTCCATCTTTAACTGGTATAGGGCCAGTAAGAATCCAACCGACGACGGTGTTTTGTGCGACTGGACCGGTGATGCCCGTTACGTAATCCTTGAAGTATCAGTATAGGATATAAGTCTCCGCCGAGTAAGCAGTCGATTGGAGCAGGCTCGTCGTAGCACGAATCCGCTAAGTTGAGCCCTTGCAGATGACTCTAATTTTCTTTGTGACATTTGTTTTTCGGAAGTACAGCCGTAAATTCCTTCAAAATATGAGCTGAAAATTCGAGAGAAAAGTTAGACTTTTTTCTTGGACGTAGAATTACTTCTGTGGTATGCTTCGACCTTGAAGTAAGAACTCCACCAACTCCCT
The DNA here is from genome assembly GCA_900474335.1 of Ormyrus nitidulus. NCBI lineage: Eukaryota > Metazoa > Arthropoda > Insecta > Hymenoptera > Ormyridae > Ormyrus > Ormyrus nitidulus. The sequence continues at coordinate 6,478 of UCOL01006024.1, read as the reverse complement.
TTAGTGAAGCGTAGTTTTCTTCTGGGTAAGTCCAGTGTCTGCGCGACTCGCTCTGAGACAAACGAGCTTTCCGAGCACTAATCGATTAAAGCTCTCAGTTGAATGCGCAAGCCGCTTGTAGTGGCAAGTAAAGTAGACTTTTCCGCGCTTTAATTAAGGGTATTCGTACTTACTCGCGTAGTGCAAGTTTGCGAATCTGCAGAAGACGGGAAGCCTTTATCCTCTTTTTGTTTGATGTTTTCTCTTACGTTTTGGAACTGGTGTAGAGAAGTGTGATGGCGTTGTCCGTAGTCTGCAATTCTGCATCCAGCTTTTGCCGGACAGCTAGAGGCGAAGTGTCCGGAGCAAAGACAATTGAGGCAGAGATGCGTATTTTGAACGAAGGGACGCTTTTCGTCCGGAGATAGCCTTGAAAAGTCCGAACAGTAGCTGATGAAGTGCTTGCCCTTGCAATGCTGCATGGCTGCATCCGCTCTGAATGAGTCTTGATTTTTCTGTAGAAGGTTGCGACGTAGTATGATGCGCTGAAACAGATTTACTCTTTAGATTCGGTCGCTTAATACTTTGCGACTTGCCGCTGAACGGATCAGCCGCATTAGCCATTTAGCGCGATCAGGCACGGTTTTCAAGAAAATCACACAGCTGTTTGTAAGTGGGGAATCTTTCCGTTCCTTCTAGAGATTTCTCCCAGTCTTCTTGAGTAGAACAGTCTAGGCGTGAAGAAACTATTTCGACAAACCAGTCGTCCCAGTGATTTACGGGAAGTTCGATAAAACGTAAAGCTCTGACTGCCTCTTCGACCTCATCAAGCAGTCGATTGATTTCTGAAGGAGATTTCCTCGTAGCAGGCGGAATATTCAGAATTCACTTTAGATGTGCGCACAGACGCACTCTAGGATTGTCGTAGCGTTTTCTCAACGCTTCCCAGGCAACGGTAAAATTCTGATTTGTTACCTCTAAATTGCGAAGACGTCTTGATGCTTCACCTTCTAAGCAAGAGAGGAGATGCTGCAACTTGACAATCGGTGTGCGGTTGGGCACATCCTTCACCATCGAGCTGAATCTTTCCTTGAACGTCTCCCACTCGACTTGGTTGCCGCTGAATTTTGGCAGATGTAGCTTCGAGAGCCAAGAGGGTACGGCTGCCGCGGAGAGCTGCTGCGTGGCGTTTCCATTCGATGCAGACGTCGATCCTGTGAGCTTGTCCATGCGTGACTGCAGCTCGCTTTTGGCTACGTAACGATTCTTTTTGAAGTAATCGTCAGCTTCAAGCTCCTGTTCTATCAGTTTAAGTTTCTTATGTCGATTAAAAATACTATCGCAGTATTTTTCCAACAAAGTCATGCGACTACGTAGAACGTTGATTGTATGGCGACTAGCTCCTTTCTTGTCGGCGTCGGTGATGAAATTGTACACACACTGACCATAGGTACATTGATCTGCTAAAAGTTTATCTGCCATGATGCACTTGTAACGATGTGCGAAAATCACTATTAAATGATGAACTTGAAAGCAGTATGTATAGAAACTCGCGCGTTCAAGGACGAGCGCAAGTTAGACTATACGTGCGTTTAAGTAAACGTACTGACAATAGTAGCCGGAGATAATTTAAGTAGAAGAAAGATAGCTTTCCTTCTATGTAATCAACTTTTAGCGGTCGATAAACACAACTGACCCGCGACCTTTCTCAAGTTCAAAGGTGTGCGACTGTGCTAATTTACGACAAAGTCTCGCGATTTGGATGCGAAATTCGCTAACTTTCAATCGCACAATTATCGTCACTTGTAAGAATACCTACTTCAGAAGCAAATTGAACTCTCTATTCACTTCCAATGCTGTTGAGATGCTCCAAAATACTGCACAATTATCCCTCATGATCGACAGCTGCTTATCACTGTGATCCGAATTATCTGAATTTTTCCTGAATTCTCTAAACTTTTCGAATCTATCCGGCTCGAAGGACCAAAATGTTCGCGCATTTGCCGGCCGAAGCAGAATCCAAGCAGCGGGATCTATCGGGGCGATTAAATCGTTGAGCGATGCGCACAGTGTCGCAGAAGGTGCTGATCCGATACGCAGTATCCTGCGAGGATCTTAAAATGATTGAACAAGCTGATTTAACTTTTAATAAATTGGAGTTTATTCACTCAACGTCACAAAAATATATAATAATTACAAAAATAGAGTTTAGTGTGAAAGTAAGAGCGCGTCACAAAAAGTATTACGAAACACGTGTAATGCTCCCGGACAGCGCCGCGATCAGAGCGGAAGAGAGCGAATTCGCAAATGAACCCGCTTTTATAACAGAAATTAGGGCGAGAAGGGGAATTTCAGTAAAGGCAAAGGTTTATTGCCCGTTGTCTTTACCATGACCGCTCTAATACAAATAGTTCGCGAGTAGGCAAATGTAAATATAATTAAGAATTTAAGTAATTCTAGAACGGTCGAAACAAGTAGTCATTTTTAAAATTCTTAATTTAATCTTTTTAATCGAGTTTCATTACATAATCCTTTATGAATACTCATATTTCTTATAAGCATAACTACACAATTAACTCTTAATCGTAATTCATAAGGCGGTAAACTTAACGGATTCAACGAATTAAGGTATTCAGCCAAAAGTGCTTCTACCATTAATCCATTATCATCTCAATTCTCTACAGAGTAAATACATGTATATCTACGCTCTGTATGTTCATCTAATAATAATACAACAGTTTTTTTTATCTCATCAACATCAATATTCCGAGAAAATAATATAGCAGAAAGACTCATATCATTATACTATTTATTATAAATCAAAGGTTTAAATATAGAATCAACGATGTTAGAATTATTTATGATACACAATTCGGAAACTATTATTTTATCTTCGTGATCATTTATCTCACCGTTACCAACATTTAAAACAAACTTAGCGAAACTTACCTCTTCATTTAATATTCTCATATTAGTTTTTAATTCATATTTACAAAGGAAATTCCATAAATGGCTATACTTTATCGATAAATTTATTACCTCAGATCGAGAACCATTGTCTAATACAGGTAAAAAATTGCCGAAAATCGCCTCCTCATACAATTACTTTACCATCAAACGGTAAATCATTGTTCATAATATCTGTTCAAGTTCTATCCACAATTTCTAATGCGTATCTAGGAACCATCGGTACTTCATCCCATATAAATACATCTACATCTTTTAAAAATTTACCATCCTTTCATTAAACTTTAATATTCGATAAAGAATTCGACAAAAGCGGTACGTATATCATATACCTATCGGCAACAAAGTTGCAGATATTCCAGTAAACGACATTGAGCAAACATTTTTATTTTGTCCCGTTAATATATTATAAATAGTATGGTACACAAATGTTTTTTCAGTTCCATCAGCTCCGACAATATGAAAATATTTAGGGCCGCAATAATTAGTATTGTTTACTGAATCAATTACAAAATCAACAATTTTCTTTGTTTATCATTAAGTTGATTGTATTACGCGATTCCTTCTCTCCTTAAATATTCATGAACAATATGTTCATCTTCAATATTTTGAAATTAGAGCATAGAAGGGAAGTCGGCAATACATCCCCCTTCCATTCTCAAAATTCTACAAATTTCTGTATATGCCTGATTATATGCTCTTTCAATATAATGATGTACTATAAAAAAATCTTCAAATAAAGCGTCTTCATATAATTGTTCAGGCTGAATTGGTTGACAATGTATTAAATTTCGTATCCATTATTGACGGAGACTTCTTGGCATCATCCACACCACAGCCTCTCGCATAGCTTGATTCCATTCTTCGTCTGTTTCTAAAAGACAAATAAAATATACGTGCAATAAGATCGGGGCGTTCAGAACTCTGTTGATTTGGAAGCAAATTTTCTTTGATTTCACGCCAATTAGGATTGCAAGTCATTGTTATAAAAAAATCAGGTTTTCCATAAGCACGTACGATAGCCATCGTATTCTGATAATTCTCCATCATATATCTAGGTGATCCTAAAAATTTTGCTGGTAATATTACTATTTTATCGATGTCACAGTCTGCATCATTAGCTACGTTACTTAACTAATCTGTTAAACCTTGATAAGATTCTGCACGTAATTGTTTTTTATTATCTCGACAATATTTAATTCTATCTTTTTCTGTCTTTACATAACTATCCACTTCTGAAATAATCTACGGGCTAGTAAAAATGCATTAAATTCATTAGGCCTAACAGTAATTTTAAATTTAATATAAGCATTTCTCATTACGCGACGATTTAAATTTTGCGATTTAACGTTTCCATTATTTATTTCAATATTTCTTTTAGAATTGTTATTTAATTTTAATAAATGTTTATTCCAACCTAAAGTTCCATGAGGACAAAGTAAAGGATAAACCAACGGCTTAACAATCAGATCTATGGAACTCAAAATTTGTAAAGATTCTTCACGTGACATTTCAAAATGTCAATGCCAATTTTTTAAATAATACAAAAAAAACTAATTTTTAATGAAATTTCATACAAATAAATAACGTTGTATTTTTTGAGTTTTCTGCTTTATAACAAGAAATATACTATGAAATACGAAGTATGTGACGTCTATGCCGCGTAAGCAGCCATCAGAATTCGATGTCAGTGAGAATATATTCTAATATTGTGGCCGGCTACTACTGTATGTTTACTTTTTTTCTTGACTGACATTTATTTCTATTTCTTTCAAAATGTTGCCATCAGTAAATAAAAGTTATAATCCACCAAGAAGTAGAACAAACAAGAGAAATGTGCAGCTAAAAAGTTGCCGTATTTCGAAAAAAAGAAAAGTTGGTAATGCTGAAAGTAATTTAAAAAATCCTTCACAGATACCTGTTGATTCAACAACAGAGCAAGAAGAATTTTTCCTAGTTCATTCTACAGTTTGGAAGAATTTATTTAAAAACATTGAATGCAGTGAGTGCAGTGACACCTTTGACAGTTCAAACCAATGTATCTATTAGATTTTCATCAAAAATGGCTTTGAAATGGTTATGATGTGGCCATGTTGCAAGAGAAAGTTTTTCAAGTCCTCGGGTTTCTTTGAAAAAGAATTCTTCATTTTTAGTAAATAAAAGAATTTGTTAATAGTATAAACTCTGTTCAAAATGATTGATGCGCTTTGTAAGAAATAGGCCACAAAATGCAAATGAGTTTTCATGCACTTATTTAAAGTGTCCAAAAGAAGTGTTCATTTTCAAGAAAAGAACTAAAAAACTGTTGCTGAGTCCGCAATAAAAAAAAAGTATCAGCAACCTTCAGAAACTTTACTGAGAAAGCAGGAGTGCTGTATGGAACTGGAAAATGTTGAATCTTTGACCTTGATTTTCTTAAAATCAAGTTTTTCAATCTTCAAAATGTCTCCTGCGTGATAATTTTCATTGGATTCAGCTGAAACTGTGCAGGCAGGTTGGTAATTGTGGTTATAAAAGTGTTACAGAAGCTTTTGTTCTTAAAATATTATATTGTAAAAATAGAACATTTTTTCACTTTTTTAATGTTTCGCTTAAAATGGTATTAAGCTTGCATTCCTGAGTTTGGAAACAAAAACCTCTATAAAATTGTAGTGCTTAGCACTAAGTATTAGAAAATTTCAGTTTTATAGTGCTATCTTAAATTATGCCCGGCAGGAAATATTTCCAATACATCTCTTTTTGGATTACTTTTTAAAGCCAAACTCTTTCAAATTCGATTAAAATAAGCTGAAATTTTTTTTAATTTCTTTATTTTTATTTCACTAAAACATAGTTACATTTCTACAAATGAAGAATATAAAATAAGGAACTTTTTTTCTGACTGTACCCTACCCTTAAGGGGAATGATTATTGTATAAATATAGTAATTAAGGGTACTCTACCGAAATTTCCCAAGCCCGACTTGACTGTGGCGCCTCGTCTGCGAATGAAAACTAAAACAAGTGAGTGATCCTTTTGCAGTAAGGTGAATGCAAAAAAAGATCCATCAGAGTAGTGCATTTATGATTCTTAAGTGGCTACACTTACAGTCTGTTCGAACCTATCCAGTCATGGTTTGCCCGTAACCTTCCGTATGGCAGGTTCAAATCTTGAAGAGTCTAAATTATTATGAAACTCAATAATTTTGCAAATTCTTCTTGTATCTGAAATATCTTTTTGTTCAGTTCAAAACTACTTAAACTAAGATTAATATTTAAATGATTTTTATTTTTTTTAGATTTGGAGTGCAATTTCCTATAACTTTAAAAAACTATGATATTTGGAAAGTTCAAAATGCATTCTGACGGAACTGTTTATCACAGAATGAATAAAATTTGAAATAAAAATAAAAATACTGTTCAAAAGAAAATAAAACACTGAAGTCGATCACTAATAAAGAAAACAAAAGAGAACAACTAAACAATACAAATTTATTTATTTTAAACAAGAAAGTGAGATGTCGTTTAAACTTACAAGGAGAGTATATGACATC
>UCOL01006023.1:0-10285 GCA_900474335.1 Ormyrus nitidulus | reverse complement strand
GCGAATACACACATATATATATATGTATGTATATATATAAATATAAAAAAAATATAAATATATATATACATATGCATAAAAGGGAAGTCTAGCGCGAGTTCAAACGCGCTTTATTCGGAATCACCATTCGTCGAGGGTTTTCCCGTTGTATTTAACTTTTTATGCATTTAATTTGAGTATCAACTATAAATGACAAATGGTCTTACGGAGCTTCTCGATGTATAACAGTAATATTTTTATTAGAAAGAACGCATACGTGTATTTGTTTTTCTTATCTTTACCGAGCATCATTGCGAAAGCCCAAATTTTGTCTTAGTCTATGTATTATATATACAGGCGCGCCGCCATTTCGGTACAGTTGAATTTACAAAATTTTAAACTCTCATTCTTTCAACCTCGCATTCAACCCTACAAAATTTGGTATTTTTTGTTGTTTTCATATTAGCTTTCGCTCTCTCACTCTTTCTACAAGAATTTTTTTCTCTAACAAATCTTCTCAAAAAGGCGCCTCTGTACATTTCCGTCCGTAAAGGAAGCACCTTAGTTTGTTTTTCGAATTTCAGCTCCGTCGACTGAAACGCAAAAAAGTACAAGCAATAACATTTTAACCGCTGGGATTGAGATTAAACACAGCGGAGCAAAGATTAGAAAAATGACAATCGAATGAAAGATTTTAAAATACAGTTTCATTTTTAAAAAGGTTGCTTTTACATGGCGCGGAAAAGCGATAATTAGAGTAGCAACAACAAAAACTTAATTTTTTTTCTACTTATTAATCACATTAAATAAAAGTATTTTAAAAATAATTAATAACGTAATACTTCGTATTTTACAAATCGTCAATAATAAAAATTTCAAAGTCTTCTACTCTGCAAATTTTGAATAATTTTCCGCATCATGTAAAAAACGTTGCTTCTACAATTAAGTCATAAAATAAAAGCTAAATTCCTATAAATAGTCTCATTAAAATTAAATGAATTGAATTTGTTTTCCGCGTCATATAATCTCTGTCCATGTCGCAGAGCGACTAAAATTGATATATCTTTGAGCTGAGAAAGACCCTCGACTACTTCACTAGTGTTCTCTCACTTTTTTGATCTCTTGTATTGTGCGTAGTCGCGCGCGTATAACTCAGAATGCGTTTGGTTCGACTTGGACTCCGTGGCAATGGCGTCCGCCTACTTAGGCATGAAGAACTGCTGATGCACGTGCGAGTTGGGCTGAGCATGAATTCCTGGATGAGCTGGGGGCCCACTACCCCGCGTGCCGGTTGCATAGAGCTGCTGTTGGAAATGATGAAACTGTTGAGCGTAGTTTGGATCGGACATACTTGGACCCGCTCCTATAAATGGGCTGTTCTTGAAGTTTGCTCCAGCTCCAGCTCCACCCATGCTTGGAGGTAGGGGTTGCGTTGCATCTGGAGGCGGCGGTCCAAGTTGCCCCATAGAATTTGACTGTTTCTGACCAGGACCTGGACCTCCGTACATGCCTGGACTTGCTGTCTGACCAGGCATTTGTGGACCCGGCATCATATCCGGCGGGAAGACTTTATCTGGATCCATGGGACTGCTTGGAAAAACCCCACCTCCGACCATGTGTTGCATGCGCATAATGCTTGCCTGCTGTTGGCGTACGCCTGGACCTTGGGGTCCACCGCCAGCAACGGGCCTCATGGATGGGTGCATATGCCCCTGAGGTTGACCAGCCATTCCAGGCTGATTGGGATCCATGCGTGCACCTCCAGACATGCCTGGGGGCATACCGCCGGGCCCTGAACCAGGTCCGCCCATACTTCCATGACCAGGACCATGAGGTCCTTGAGGTCCGGGCCCCATATTATTAGGTACGCAGCCATTCGGAAAGTATTGCAGATTAACCGAAGGCGAATTCATCTTCGCGTCGATACCAGGCAAGGGATTGGCGAAACGTTGTAAAAAATCGAGACTTGGCGGTCCACGAGGTGCGTGACCAACGTTTGGCCTCGCTGGTAAGTACTGTATCGTATTCGGGGCGTTAGGTTTCACTTGGACATTGGTGCCATTATAAGGATTCGATCCATGGACGTGTTGATGATGAGCTGGTGCTTGATGTGGATGCTGAACCGGCATACCGAGACGTGATGGTGTTCCTTCGGGACCCATCATACTAGTTCCAGGACCGGGTCCAGACGGGTAGCCACCTTGTTGATTCACATTAACATTGACATTGATATTTGGATTACCAGGACCTTGGGGTCCACCGCCGGCCATCATAGGGTGTGACATCATTGGATGATGATGTTGACCCATTTTATTGGGTCCACTAGGACTGCCGGTGTGAGGAGTTGGACTGTAGCTGTTGGTAGGTCCACCTATGCTCATGCATAAATTGGATACGTCGCCTGGTTCACTTGTAGGTCCTCCTGGACCTCCCATGTGACAGCTGCCATTCATATCATTAACTTGCTGTTGCGATTGCTGTTGTTGCTGTTGCTGCTGCTGCTGCTGTTGTTGCATTTGCATCATGTGTAAATTGTGCGGATGATTAAATGGCATCATGCCTTGCGAATTTCCAGCATGCATGGCTGAATTGTCATTGCTAAGAGAATTGTTTGATGCCGTATTAGTTAACTGTTGACTCATTTGCGCAAGTGAGGTTATCGGATCAAAATTGTTGGTTGACATAGGCCCAAGGCCAGACAACCTATTCCCAATATTATTAGGATTCAATGGAATATTGTCGTTAGGCTGACTAACATTCGGTGCTGGTCGGTTGCAAGGAAACGGAGCGTTGTTACCTGGACCAACCATTGATGGCATCACACCAGCTGGTATGTTTCCTTGACTTGCAGACACTACACCAGGCATATTTGACTGCTGCTGTTGTTGCTGCTGCTGCTGCTGCTGTTGGTGTTGCTGCTGCTGCTGCTGCTGCTGCTGTTGTTGGTGTTGTTGTTGTTGTTGTTGTTGTTGTTGTTGTTGTGGTTGTTGTTGTTGTTGTTGTTGCTGTTGTTGTTGTTGTTGTTGTAGCTCTTTAGACGTCGGCGAAGTTTCAGATTTTGTATTAGGTGAAGCAGGTACTGTCCTAGGTGGACCCATGCCCATATCTGTAACACTTGTATTATGCGAGGCCGGACTACTTTGGGCACTTGTCGTTTTATTTCCAGTTTTTCCCGTGTCAACAGGTGTATGAGGAGCTACGCTGCTTGGAGTATGAGGTGTGTGCGGCGTATGTGGACTGTGGAGAGGACCACCAAATCCTCGATTGGCGCTTTCTATCGACGGACTAGCACCCTCAGATCGTGGTCCATATTGATTATTTGCGGCATTATTCGTTTCTATGCTGCCCGGCAGCATTCGATTGCTTATTTCCGGATTATTACTGCCTTGAGTATTTCTGAAACAGAAATAAAATGTTTTTTATGTTTTACTTTTATTATCTGAACTAAAAAGTATTAATTAGAACTAGAGCATAATTATTTCATAAGAATTGATACATTTATTAACAATGTATAAATAAGTTTTTTTAACTTCTTTAATAAAAAACTTTAAAGTGCATGTTATGCTGCTAGAGAAACAAGTGTTACATTTATTTTAAAGGTTGGAAAAGTTGTTAATATAAAATAAATTTTTGAATGCTTATGAAAAATCTTATTGTACATAACAATATTTAATATTTTTAAGAAATTTTAAAACATTATTATTATACTAATCATTGAAAAGATCAACCAATAGATTTCATTTTATAAACACATAGCAATTTTCACGCAACGTATTTATACGTTATATCACCTACATTAACACTGTTCAGTGTGTAAAAAAAGATGTTTCAAAATCAGAAACATACTAGTAAAATCTTGTATAACAAAGTTTTACTTTAAGTTCAGAATATGCAATATAGTTTCTTTAATTCCTCTGGTCCGAAAGTAAATATATTTTTTCATACGATTTACTATTTTATTCTTTAAACTTTTTTCACTTCAAAGATTGTTGCTTAATAAAGTTTATCTGTTATCGTTGATATTAATTAACAATAAGTATTTTTACTACTTACGCAGGTAAGCTACCGTCCTTTAGACTGGTATTTGGTTGTTTTTGTATTGTCAGCTCTTGCCCTTCAAAGGTGTTAAGATACGATATTTGTTGTGGACTTGGTACAGGCATTAGTTCTTTTACGCCAACTTGATTAACTCCAGCGGGTCCAAGCGATGGCTTCGGTTGCGTTAGCGATTGTAACGACCGGCAGAACATTCCATCCACTAAAAATTTTTAACAATTAGTTTATTTTCTTAACTTCTAGAAAACCACTTTGACATATTAACTTTTTATTAAATATCTACATTTAATGAATACTTAAAATATTTAATTTTGAAAAAATATTTAAAAAATTTGTTTGAAATAAATACAAATATCATTGTCGTTTAATTACTTCAAAATAAAGCTTGACAATAATATTTCACAAAATGTGATAAGATAACGTCGATTTTCTTGCTATGGTAATTGTATGGTGTAGAAATTTACATCAAATAAGTTTAAGTTTGCTAATAATTGTAAACTCTGTTTAAATATTTGAAATGAAAAAGTTTTAATGCGGTAACATCCTTTTTTGAAGTTTCAGTATTAACTAAAAAAAAGTATACTTAAATTATTAAAGATAGAAAATGTGTACCATTTGACGTTTGAGTGGCAGGAAAATCAAGCGACGAGGAATCTTTTTGCGGCGTGCCATTAGGACTAAGAGCAGGTAAATGACCGTGTGAAACAGGCGTGCCTGGATTGCTATGATTTAGTCTTGTAGTATTAGTTCCTAACGTTGGATTCGGTGAATCCTGACTCGTAGGGCTTTGACCTGGTAAATGACCTGTTCCAGGAGCAGCTCCAGGCCCCGTGGATCTCTGTGCAACTGCTCCATTGCCACTAGTCGTACCTGGACCTAGTTGAAACTGTCTCGTACAATCGGCCGGCGAATTCAAGGCGGAACTAGCTCGAGGCGACGGTAATGACAGATTACTCGTTGGATTATTCGGTGACGAGGGATTTGGACTTTGTATAGCTATCGGTACACTAGCTGATCTCGTTGTCTGGTGGTAAGGTGGTGGAGGACCTTGACTTCGTGGTCCACCTGTTCCAGCACTACCGGTGATAGCACTGGAACCAGGAACAGTAGCTCCAGTAGTAGGTGTACCCACACTTCCTGACCCTCCAGTAGCACTGACCATGCTGGTGCCTACACCTCGAACTGGAACCCCTGGGCTACCAACCCCAACCTAGGAATGTTATAAATAATATAAGGCATTATTTTAGGAAATTTAATTTTCCTTGCATTTTATAAACAAATATAATTAAAACATGACATATAATTGAAAATAAAATCTTTTTCTATTTAACGAGTTTATAAAATAGAAATTTAAATTTTTTATTTAGAGTTTAAAATTTACAAGCAGTTACAAATTTATGATAGCAGGAACATATTTTTAGTATCCATATCTTCGTGAAAAGAATTTTATAGTAAATAATTGAAACAATAGAATTTTGAAATTAAAATAATATTCAAGTACATTTTAAAGTTAAATGCTAGATAATTATGAACAGTGTTATCAATATTTATAAGGTTCAAATTTGCAATTTTTACCTTGTTTTTTCCATCTAAGAAAGGATGCTGTATTTTATGCCAATCCATGGTTACAGGCCCACATTGATTTGAACCACTCACTGGTGGAAGGCTACCAGTTGGGCAAAGTGACGCTGCTGTATTTCCTTGCGTTGGATCCAGTGGTCCAGCCGTTACGTCTTTTTGTTCTGGAAAAAGCATTTGGCGCATTTTCGTAAGTGCAGCCAATTGTTCTTCTCTATGCTGTCGCTGTTGTGGAGTAAGGTTTTCATCTGGTACTTTGACACCCTGTAACGAAGGCTGGATGCTTCCAGGACCTGGACTAGTCGTGCCTCCCATTAAGTTTGGACTATGACCCATTGGTGCACCACCAACAGGCTGAGAGTTAGCTGTGAAAAAGTAGTTTTGTTGATACGGGAATGTAAAACATAATATATTATATTGTTATTATTGATACAAGCAGAGCAAAATTAAATTAAATTAGATTCAATGAAGTAATAATTTATCGTTTGAAAATTGTAAGTGTTAAAGAAAAATTATCAACTGCTAATAATGTATGCTTAGATAAAATAAAAGTAATTTAAAATACCTGAATTGTTAGGGGAGTTGGGCACAAGGCAAGGCACATTTGTATCATCTATTGATGATTCGGGGTTCCCCAGAGGGTTACTGCCATTTAAATTACGTATGTTTGGTTGTTCATTCCAAAAAGTAGATTCATTTGGATCCAAAGGAGGAAGATCTGGAGGTTGCTCTCCAGGGAAACCCATATGAGGACTATGCTGATGACTTTTTTGCTTCATTGAAGCAAGATTATTTAACCATTGGTGGGTATTTTGTCGGAAGTGTGTTAATTTATTTGGAAGCCTCTGCAATAAATAAATGTAAATTTATTAAAATATTTTATAATTAGCATTTAACAGATAAAAATATACATACCTCCAAATACTTTTTTGTTTCTGGTTGTGCCATGTGGTAGGCAATAATTGTTGGAAATTGCCCTTGCATGACCATTTCAGCACCCTTATTAGCCATTTGTGTAGAAAAAACAAATATCTGACTTTGCTGTTGCATGTATTGTGCTTCACCAGAATTTGCACCACTTCCCATTTGCTTGGCCAGTACATTAGTGACCAATGGTTGGATTCCATCACCAGGTATTCCAACATTTGTCCCACAATCTGTTAAACCAGAATGAAAACATGCATTCTTGACATGAAAAATATTTAAATCACAAATATTCATAATTTTAGTTGAAAATGACTAATTAAATAGAAATTTTCAATTATATATAATTATTTGAACAAAGTAACCCAGTTTGTTTATAAAAAAACTAAATAACTCACCGGATGGCAACTCCTCTGCTGTACTACTAGGATCAGTATCCTGCTTGACAGAGTTTAAAATTGCCTGATTTCCGGCTCCATTCTGATTATCAGCAGCTATTGTAGCTTCAACACTGGCAGCATCCAAAGCAGCCTCCTTCAAGCACTCTGTATTGTCCTCGCTAGGTGCATCTTCTGTATTGCCTGTGCCAGCATCCTCCTTGATCTTGACCCGCTCGCCCTCTTGTTCCTCCTTAACCACCACTGGAGGCACGCAGCTAGGCTCGCTCGGTTTCTTCTCAGTCTTCATATTGGCTGAGGCTACCTAGGACAGCGTTGCTCCCTTCTATGCGTGTCAGACTGTTGACTGGTCCAAACCCAGGCCAACCATGTTCTCCAGTGCAGCTTGCACAGGATCTTAGGTGTCTGGGCAGGCAGCTGCTACGCAGGATGCTGCTTGTGTCCGCGCTGCTAGCCGCGAAGCTTCGGCAAGACCTGCAGCAATACTCGCTGCAGCCAGTCGGCCAGAGGAACCTTCAGCTGCATGAGCGTCTCGACTGATGCTGCCGTCACCGAGAGGCGACGACGTCGAGCCAACCGCGAGGAGCCCCGAGTGCCCGTAAAGGCCGTACACCGTGACCGGGGCCCCTCAGACTTGCTGGGACGCTGATATCAGCAGACTCGACGGACTCGAGTGTATCGTGGACGTCTGGCTCTGGAGTTTCAGCTCGCGATCTCGTTTCGCGGGCCGTGCGCGTCCGTGCAGCAGCGAAGCGCCTCGTTCGCGAAAATAAAAAGAAAAACAACACACAGAGAGTCTGTCGAGGTGAGCGCGCTCTCTCTCTCTCTCTCTCTTACTCTTTCTCCAAGACGGTGCTCTGGCGCGCACTCACACAGAGGTAGAGCAGCGGCAACACAAGGCTCGCGGAGCTCGGCTGGCTCTGTGTATTTTCCGCCTCGTGCCTTCTCCGTCTCTGTTGCTCTGGCCGTGGCGTGCTCGGTGCCCGATACTGAGCCGTCCTCGCGCTCGTCCTCGTCGGCGGGCTCGTGTCGGGAGCCGCGCGCCTTGCATCAAACACGCACTCTCCGGTCGGTGTAGTAAGGTGCCGTGCCGATAATTTTCTCGCCCCGAATCTCGCACTCTCTCCTTGCTTCTTGCGCGCACGAGTGTGCTCACGCACACTTGCACGCCTGACTCGAGTGTGTGCGTGCGTGCACCAGGTCGCCTGTCGAGTTAGCTACACGAACTACGGGCGACGGGACAGTCTGGCCAAGGGGAGGAGGGGGATTCGTATCTCCACGGATGACTCTACTCGCGCGCGCTTATCTCCCTCTCTTTCTCTCTCGTTCCCTCTGCTGCGCCAAGTCGGCGGCTGCGTGTTGTTTTACACTGACTCCATCTCTGTCCTGCTCGCGGGCGCTCGCGTGCATGTGTCTCTTGTTCCCCCTCGCAGCCGTGGGAACACACTCTCTCGCAGATCGGGAAGGAGAGACATACCTAGCAGTCGCACATATAAGCGCATGCACGCGTCTTCGGTCTCTCTTTCGCAGACTGTCGTCTCGTTTTGGAATGTCGACGGACCGTCATGAAACGGTTGCCGAGCGGTCCAAATCTATTCCCCCGTCGACCCGCATCAGGCCCCATTTACTCTTTTCGCTTTGATTCCGACATCAATTTGGTCTGTTCGCCTGATGCGAATCAAAAGAATGGCAACGTTAGCGCCACTTTAGCGGGACGGCGTAATAAGCAATTCAACATTTTTCTTCATTCTGCAAATCTGCACTGAACGTTTGCCGACGTCAAACCAATACCGTGCGCATCAGTTTTGCAATTATATATAATATTTATTTTTAATCGTAAATACTAGTGTTATGAATCTATTAAAATAGATATTACCTACGAGGTAAATATTTTCAGGACATGAACTATTTATAAGTTTTTTTTTTATAAATAATGAATTAATTTAAAAAAGAAGGCCCCATATTAATAAAGTAACGGTTATTATTTTCTAGTTTATTATTTGAACATTCCTTTGTAAATAAGGAAACTAAGCAGAGATATTGGGAGTTAAAAATAAATTAAAAAATCAACAGTTGGCCGCTTATATTGTACATTTAATATAGTTTCGCGGTTCTACCGTTTCTGAAATAGTTCTAAAATAGCGGCGCTAAAATCGCAAAGCATAGATGATAGAACACATAGAAGGTGAGAAACCATATGCTGCAGTTGCTGCGAAAGATAAATCATAAAATAATTCGTTGTGATATTAAGCGATGGGTAGTGCTGCTATGAGGACGGCGGGTGGCTGAAGCTGCTTCGATCAAAATGGAGGCAGGAGACTTTAAAGTTTTACTCAACGACACTGGCATCTGGAAGCGACATACTTATAGCCACGTAAAAGAAAAAACAAATAGGTTTTTTAATTTATTTTAGTGATTTGATAAATTTTATTGATGAAGGATCCCAAAAAGAAGAGGCTAAAAAGTTATCAGAAAAAAGGAAAGCAGATATACTGATAAATAAGATGAGCCCTTTATAGGACTTGCCCATCCTCGTAGTACCATTCCTTTTTCTGAGATGTTACGCAGATGGCTGGAATGACATCTTGTGTACAATAAGGCTCGAATTTATTTAGTCGGGACTTTAATATATATATAGATATACAATTAACATTAAATGCTTGAGAACTGATTGTGAGTATTGAATATCGACTATATAAATTCGAGCCTTAATGGTTACTTACATATAGACATCTGATGAGCAACTATTTGGTTGTTATTATTTTTGTCCTTATTATGCAAAATAAGGAAACCGCCGCAATACGTTCATTGAGACCTATAGAAAAAGTTATGGTGAACTTTTTCGATATAAATTACCGTGAAATTCACTAGTCGTGGAACGTGGCGATTTTTTAGGGAACTTAATGCGTGTTTTTCTTAAAAATTATTACTCATTTAGGACAATTTATTGAACGTAACGTAAAATTTGACAGTTTCGCACATTCAAAATTTTTATGTCACTTTTCTAAAACTTTTGTTAAATATTGACGTAACTATATATATTATTTAATAAAGAAGTGTTGAACCTCGCGTTAATTTTTCCGATCCGTCTCGGTAATTTTGTCGGTTAGGTGATCTGAAGGCTGCAATAATCAACATTGGAATATTGTTATGATTCCAGAAAAAGATGGACTAAAATTTTTTAAAGTCGAAGCAATAATTGTTGTAAATAACGAAATATAATAATATAATATGAATTTCATCTGAGAAATATTTTGTTGTATTTTAAAGATGAAATGAAAAGAGACAAGTGTATATTATATTTTAAAATTTACTTTCTGACGAAAGTATAAAAAGGAGTCAAGTCTGAG
>UCOL01006022.1:0-10295 GCA_900474335.1 Ormyrus nitidulus | reverse complement strand
ACCGGGTGGACACCCTTCTGTGGACCAAAGTGCGCGGGGGGGGGGAAGAGGAGGGAATGAGATAAAAGAGAGAGAAAGAGAGGAAGGGAGGGAGGAGGAGCGCGTACGGCTACGTTTAATGAAGCGCGAAATTGGCAAATTAGTTAAAATCTGTGAGCCTATACTTTTAGCACACGGATAACTTCGTTTCGGTCAATTACAACCGCGCGTTATTTCAGTCAATCGCGGCTCCGAGCGATGCGCTGCAAATTTATGCCGGCGCGAATTAAAGCACGAGTAATTGATATACGTCGGAAAAGTGTCCCTCGCTCACGCCTCCCCCTGCATGGGCTGTTTTTTTTTCCTCGCTCAGCCTGGTTTTAATGAATCCCATCCGTCAGAGAGCGATGCGAGTTTGGCTAAACGATCGAAATTTGAGTAATTTTCAAAAAGCTCATCTCCGCCAGACTTGCTAATTCAATAGCGTTTGATTGGGTAATAAAGGAAGCTTTCACTTTAGCAACGGATATGCCGAAAATAAATTTACAGGCTGCAAAGATTAATTGTAAATTAATAATCTGGCTGAAATTGTTCGCTCCCTTTTTGCTCGCCTCCCAGTCGTGGCGCCGGGGTCTATTTCAAGGTTTTTCCCCGCCGCTGAATAAAGTGGCTCGCAGTCTCCTCCGCTTTTGTGGATTAGGCACGGAATTCTTATAAAATAAATGCAGCTCCTCCGCTCAAAGCCCCCACGTTCTCCGAGTGTGTTTTTCGAGGTCTATTTAAGTGCAGGAACGCGCTCGTCGCGAGCCGAGTGCGGCTACCACCACGTTCCGCAAGCATTCTTACTTTTCGCGGTTAAGCTGCTCTCATTTCGCTAATGTGTTGTGCCACTTCATTTTAATGGCTTGAGCATTTTTCTCCGGGTTAGATTATTTGCGTGTGCGCGTTGCACTTCTAAAATTGAAATGGTTATTCGGCCGAGTATTTTCGCGAATCAAAAGTGTGAGCCTTAACATAATTTTCTTTCCCCGCTCTG
This sequence comes from Ormyrus nitidulus, assembly GCA_900474335.1. NCBI lineage: Eukaryota > Metazoa > Arthropoda > Insecta > Hymenoptera > Ormyridae > Ormyrus > Ormyrus nitidulus. The sequence continues at coordinate 9,280 of UCOL01006022.1, read as the reverse complement.
AAAAAGAAGTTATTGCGTCGAAAAACGGCGGGATTTTCAGAGCCGGTAAATTCAACGAAAGCTCGAAGACGTCGGAGCGAAAGCGAGCCTTAAACCTTCGGCCGAAGTGGCGAGAGTGGCGTAGCAAAAGCAAGAGAAGAAACGCGTCTAATCGCTTAACGATGAGAAAACGAGCCCTTGGCTCGCAGCTACCGCGGAACCAATCTCTCACGTGCGCTATTTTCGACGGCCCTCTCTCTTCTCTTTCTCTCTCGGGCGCTCCGTGAAAATCGAGATGGTCCATTAGTTTCGCGCGCTCGCGCCTCCCGATATACTCGCCCGCCGCGCTAACCAAACGGATTTATAACTCCTTCCGGTAATAAAGGAAGCGAACGAGATGCTAAGGCGAAAAAAGGAGTAGATACGATAAGTGCACCGCCGAACGTCAGCTCGTTCCTTTACCCTGTCTTACGGCTCCTTTGAAATTTATCTCGAAATCGCCGGTCAGAGCTTCCCTCGATTCTGCCGGGATTAAAGTTCTGCCGTATAACAATCGTTCGGATCCATTGGCTCGAGGGACACGAAAAACGCGTCTCTCCTCCTGGCTTTTAACTGTCGGGGGGGGGCAGCTCATTGTTGCCCGCGGAAAAAGTTTAATTGAAAAACGGCAATAACGCGAAGAAAGAACGAGAACGCGGCGACGTTTTATATGCGCGCGATAAAACGTCGCACACGTGCGCGCACGCGGCCGCGCTTTTTAAGATCGGAAACCTGCGAGAGGCCTTTAATGAAGTCGAAAGTTTAATGTCCCGGCCGGCCGCTAAATATTGACGCGACCGCACGAAACGGCCGCTTTTAATTACGGGCCGCGCGAGACGCGTAACACGCCGCTGGATGTTTAGCAGCCCGGCCGATTTTTATTTCGCGCGGCTGTCTTGCCGTTACGTATGGCTCTCTCTCTCTCTCTCTCTGCGGCCGGCAGTTTAAACGCGCCGCGATCGCAATTGCATCGGACGCGCGATTGCTTTTTGTAATCGAGGCAAATTAAAGTCCGAGTGGCCTCTGATTTATTTAATTCTCGCCTGGCGCTGTACCCTTTGGCCGGTAGCGCAGGTTTAATGATCCTCGTTAACACGATTTATCCCGCTTGTACGTATACGTTCTTAATTGGTTTGGCTTTTTTCGGGAAATTTCGGAGTTTTAGGTGGACGGAAGCTGCTGCAGCTTCGTTTCCAGCGTGCCTAGTTCAGTAATTACGTGGTATATCGAACGGTTTTCATCGCGCCGGGAGAAACGAGAAGCAGGAGCGCTCGCGAGTCGAATCGACGGCGCGACTTCATTAATCAACAGATAGAACGATTTCTACATGCACGTATACGCTCATCTACTTAGCCGAATTATAATGAGCTCATTTGAATCGATATCTGATGCAACTAATGCCGCTCTCCTCTGTATCGCCGATCAGACGAGCCCCTGACACCCGGAGTAGGAGATGCCAATTAAAATCGTACGTCATTATTTATCGAGCTTATATTGCAGCGCGGAGCTGGCAAAGCGCTTTTTTTGCTCCTTCGACTCCCTCTCTCTCTCTCTCTCTCTCTCTCTTGTCTCCTTTCCTCCTTCCTTCGCGAACGGTTCACGCGAGGTCGAGAGCCGCGAAATTCATCAGCCTTTTTGCTCGTGTTTGCGCGCGTCCGCTTTAAAACCGCCGAGCTATCGTAAATACATACGTGTTCTGATATATATTTGCAAATTTTACCTTCGTAATTATCAGCAAGTAATTGCTTTGCTTAAGATTTTCTATCGTTTAACGTACCTGAAACAGAAATAAATAACGAAAATTAACGGTTCAATCGTATTAAAAGAATCAAGTTTTTTATGGCACAATTTTGTTTTTGTTTGAACATGTGGCTGTGAATAATGCCTGCACGGACAAAAGGCCGTGTCGCTGCCGGTAACAATCATGGTGTGAAATCGATAATTAACTGCGGGGAACACGTATGAGAAGCAACAGCGAGAACAGCTGATGCGCGGAGACAACTTTTCGCGATAAACGCCCAAGTAATTCGATGCTCGGTATTTTTTTATTTTTTTATTTTTTTATTTTATAAATTGGAATGAGCAAGCTTCGAAATGTTTAATCTCAGATTTTATTACACAGAGGATTCGGAATTTTAGTTTAACTTGCCTCGAATCGAGATTATTTATTTTCACGCAAAAATCCTTTCGCTCTTATCTTATATTTATTTCTTATACGCTCAGGCATAAAACTTTATATCGCGGGAAAAGTTAAATTACTGGAAACGAAAATTCATAAAAAATGCTCTTATTGCTTTGCTTACGACTCTTGACGCTTATCTTTATTATCTTCCCTTTCGGGAAACTGAAATACATTGTCCCAAATTCGGAATTAAAGGCAAGTTTAAAAGCCCATTAAAAATGCGAACGGGTATAAATAACTCGAGGGGAAAAAAGCAGCGTCAAGTGTATAAAAAGAAAGGCAAGCAGCCCAGATAAGAAGTAAAGGCAGAACCGAGAGAGAAAGAGAGCAAGATAAAGAGGGCAAGGTGCGAGCGATCCTATAGCAATTAAAAGCGAAAAGAAAGCTTGCGACTCTCGCTTTATGTTCCTTCGCGTATCAAAGATTACCTTTATCTTCGGGTGCGGAGGCTCCTTTTCTTTCTCTTTCCGCTCCTCGCCGAGCCGAGGTGGCTAAAGTGAGTAAATAAACGAAAAAGGAGAGAGAGAGAGAGCCTCGCGAGCGCGCGTCTTAGGAGCGGAAATAAAGATCCTTTATCTCTTAGCCACGAGGCGCATCCGTGTTTTTGCGCGGGCGAAGCCTCTGTGGGCCCGAGGCTTCTTCCGCGAAAGCGCCGACGGAAATACTCGAAAATTAAATAAGGAACGAATGTGGCGCAAACAAATGGGAACCTCTGCAAATTTTTGAGAGGTTTCCTCGAGCTGTCAATAAAAGCTCTTATTTGAAAAGTGAAATAGTTCGACTTAATTTTCGTCCGAAAAACCGGCAATAAATCAATCAGCGTCGCTGATTACATTAAATATTAGAGAGGCAGGAGGCGGCGAGTTCCGCATAAAATATTAATGTCTCATTTGTAATTTTAATGATTTCGCAAAAGTTCGCTGGCTGGGAGAGCAGGCTGCCGCGACCGCGACACACAACGACGGCGGCCAACCGCGGGGAATCCCTGGAAGCGTTCCAGTTTCGTACTCTCTCTCTCTCTCTCTCTGCTATCGGGAAAATTGAAACTTACAACTTGTTGAGCGTAAGAATATAATTACGCGGGATATCGTCGGCCGCGAATATTCGCGCCCGGGGGACCAAAGTCAGAGAGAGAAATGGCGTTCGGATGAGTTGCGAATGCGAGCTGGCTTATATAATTTAACCGGCGCGCGGGCCGATTGAATTTTAAATGGAAATTTTCTCGGTTAAAGGATCTCGTGCTAACTGGATAAAGTGTCGCTTTAAACGTTTTTTTTTTTTCGCCTTTTTGTTCTCTCTGCAGGCGGCGAGCAAACACGAGCAATGAATGATGCGTGCTGGTACTTGCGGAGTGAATTGTTGGCCAAACAAGAACGTTCGGACTTGCTCAATAGAGCAGCGGATCATCGGTTAAAATAGAAACGCCTGCATTTCGGCGGCAAATCTCGGTGCTGTCATGGCTGCGAATTCGTTAAATGCGCGTGAAATTCAAATAAGTGAATTTATTCAGGCGAATAGAGTTAAAAGCAATAGTTTTATTTCAAGGAAAAACGTTTAAAGCTACAGTTTTTCTGCAAGCTCGTCAAAGGATGATCAGGTAGCTTTCTTTTGAATACTGTTCTCTCATCAAGAGTTATTTGATCGAAAAGTTAGACACAGTCGATTCGTTCGGTTTTCTTAACAAAGTTTACTTTTCGACTTGGTAAGCTAGAAAAAGAGGAGCAATTCCCTCTTAATTTTAATTGGTAACTATTTTCAGAACCCGTACTTCTCCATTTATACAGCCTTCTCTCGCAATTTACAGCCTTTCAAACGTTTTATCGAAGCAGTAACCGTAGTTTTGATCTTTCCTCAAGTCTAATTTAGTTGATTTTTATTATTTAAGACAGCTTCCACTTAAGCAGTCGCAGCTTGCACTTCCTTTCCTAAAACGTCTCCTATCGGGACTTGTAGTATTACGCAGTTTATCTCGCAGTACTTAAATGTTTCTTCCTTTCCCTATTTCGCCTCAGGCTTATTTATGTTCTCTTATCATTCTATTTTGCTTTTATCTGCTTCGTACTCTTTCTCGGCCCTCATTGTCTCCTAAACTCCCCGGCCACCCTCTCTTACTCTTTCAACGTTCTGTTGTGCTTGATTTACTTTTCTCTCGCGTATCTATTTAACCTCCGCTCCGTTTCCGTTCCTATTTCTTCGAAAACTATTTTCCTTCTTTTTGCACGCGCCGATCCGGTCTTTTTGTTTCGTTCTTTTGCATATTTTTTAAGGAACATCTTTATATTTTCTTTACGGACTTGGTCGTTACTTTTGCGCGAAAATTTTTTCAAATACTTTGTCAAAATTTGTTTGAATTCCCCAGCAGTCTTTAAAAGTTTTCTTTGAATATTTATAAAATATGAATTTCAAACTAAAATACACTTTACGTAATACTTTTACGGGATAAAAATTTCACAAAGCAGTACGATGAATTTTAAAGAAAGTTTTTTCCTCAACTTTTATGAAGATTAATATACATTAACAAAGTTCTCTCATTTCTTTGAAAATAGCTGCAAGAGTTTGAGCTAATTAATCACTCAACCCAAACAGTCTTTTCTCTCGAACATAGTCACGCGTGCAGTTGCAAGTTACACGCGTGTATATTGGAAACGATTGCATGCATTGTGGTGCAGGAAGGAAGGAAGGAAGGAAGGAAGGGCGAGTTTCTGGTATTCCCCGCGTGGCCGTATATACATCCGTGCAACCTCTCTCTCTCGTCCTGTTTATCGAGCGCTTTACTATTTGGCGTAACCTCGCCGTGCTCGAGAAAGCACTCGGCCGAACTCGCATCCGAACATAGATATTACAGCTTATGGAAAGTCCGAGACGTCTCGAGTCCCGCGGCGATCCTAAAGTATTTTGCGGGATGCGGGACGCGCCGCCGCCCGAACGCGATATTATGGACTTTCTCTCTACTCTAGTCCTTTATACAGGGCAACGTATCGGCTCAGATCTTGCCCCTTTTTTCTGGCCAATTTTCCGGACGACGGGTATTATCTTACGAGGCTTTTTGCTCTCTCTTGTTTTTTCTCTCTTTTCCCGACGAGCAGTCACGTAAATTTTCGACGAATAAACTTGGCTCGGAGACCAATGCACTCTGCACGGACAAAGAAGATGACGTTCCAGTTTTTATTACTCAACCGGGCAGGACCGATTATATGCATTTTTAAAGCTACTCAAAAATTCGCTCTTTTACTCGATTAACTAAAGAAGATAGGCTTTTTCGAGTATTCTTTTGTTTTTTAAACACCCGAAAACAATTTTCCACCATATAGTCGGGAGTTATTCGAGGAAGTTTAATTCCGAAAGCCCAATAAATCGAAGGGTAAAATTTACTGGCACGGGAGAATCGACTTCTTCCGAGCTTAAGCAGGAACACAAGAGGGCCTGCAGCTCGGCGGCTTATCGCGGGATCCCCACGGCTGCTCTCGCAAGCTCGCGAGAAAATCGCTTTAGAGCTGGTTCGCGCGAGCGATTTACACGACGACCACGCAAGCTCTCTCTCTCTCTCTCTCTCTCTCTCTCTCTCCCAACAACACGCCGGCATCGAAACGCTCGCTAAGTATCTCCTAATCCTCGCGCGCATGCCTTGCTCTCTAACGAACTGCAGCTTCGTGCGAGAGTTTAGTTTTACAACTGGTCGATACGTATCTTTTATTCGATGCTAATGCGGACAAGTTTTACTCGGGGCATCAATTAATCCCAAGTGACTTTATACGCGGCAACGAGAGAAAAATCATTTTACGAGCGTCTTCACCCAATAAAATCCAAAGTTAACTGACAGAAAAGCTCGCGCGCACAGCTGAAAAGGGTGGAAAGAGGCGGCGGACTCGAATTACTCGCAGAAATCGTCGCGGTAAAAACAGGAGCAGGAGAAGGCATTACGGCCCGGGGAGAAGCGAGGAGACATTACGAGCTCTCGCGCGCTCGCGATTAGATTTTACGATTGACACTTAACGCTTGTATACATATATATATATATAGGAAGCGTTCGCGCAAGTTGGCCGCCTCGAGCGACGTCGACTTCGAGACAGCAGCCTGCAGCAGCCCGAGCCCGCTATTACGTGTGCCACGACGAGCTGTCATGCAAATAGACTAACGAGCTTGTTAAGCTGGATTATTGGCGCTGAGCTCGCTCGTTCGTTAGCTTTTGGGACACTGCGAGATTTTCACCCTTTTTTCGCGGGACGAATTTCAAAGCCGTAAAGAGGCCACGCGGACAAAAGAGCGGAAAAGTAATGAGAGACGAGGAGCGGAAGAACGCCGTCGGTGGAATAGATGTCGGAAGCAATCTGATCGGAGAAAAAAAATCCCCTTTTGTAATAAAATTCCATTTTCCACGCATAACTCGAGCAAAGACCGTTGCAATCAGTCGCGCACACCTCGGCAGTCGCTTTCGCAGTTGGGCAGCCCTTCCATCTTAATCGCGCAGCTGAGCGACGCGGTGCTCGTGCACTTATCGGTCTAACGACGCTCGTAATTTCCAGTCGGTGACGTCTGGGAATGGATCAGGCTCGATTTTGCTTGCCCTTTTCTCCGCCGCGGAGACTAACGTTGTGTGCGTTTTCGTTTTTCGACTCTGAAACGCGTGCGCAGTTCGGGAACGGTAGCTTTCACGTGTCGCGGCGAGTATTTACGAGTAAAACGAACGGGAAGATGCGAGACGACTCGCGTGGGCACTTGCGCCGGGGTAATTAATATGCAAGGCGAGAGAAGGAATTAATCATAATTAAGATAACTGTGCACGATACTGACTAATCGAGCTAGCCATCGAGTTCCCGATTTCCAAAGTTCTTTGCCGCGCATCTGGGTCAGAGAATTGTGGGAATTCAAAGGGGGCCTTTGGAATTCCGATGATAATTATTACATCGCTAATTATATAAATTCATTTGGCAAATTTATATATTCTCTCGTGTTTCCTCAAAATTTGACCTTCCAAAGTCTTTCGCGATTTTAATTTTCAGAAAGGCAATCCATTAATTTCTAGCTGATATCTTTCGCAATAACTCTTTCATGACGGCTTTAATCTCGAAGCACCTTTATTAATTAATAGGAAGAAATGTTGTAAAAAGTAACTTATCAAAGCTGCATTTTTATTAATTAAAGCCGAGCAGCAACCAAATACCTCATCCGAGCGTCTCTTTTAATCTAGAAAATAAAATCCTTCCGAGAATAAGGAACCGTACCCTCGGATAAATAAGTCGCAATGCTCTCTCTCTCTCTCTCCGCGAAACGAACGCGGAGCAGTCACGCAGGCACTTAGGCACGCGGTCAACGAGTCGCCTCGGTGCGTGCGCTCATAACTCGCGATGATCGCGCGTCCTCGGTCGCGGCCGTCTTCATTTCCCGGCTGTCGTCGCGCGCTGCCCGCCTCGCTCGCCGCCGATATTTCGCGCACAATCGCACCGCTACGTAATCCCTCATGCACAAAGGCTTCGCTCTCGGCGTCCTCGAGGAGCTCCATCAATTACGACCGGAGCCAAGCGCGCAACCGCGATACCGGCTGGCACTTTCGAGCGGCCCTTTATCGGGCCCCGTGTCGGTTTCTGCATACGCCACCTGACGCAAATCAATTCCTTTTGCTCGTTTAGGAAATGAATTTGTCAGCCGCGGAGTTTTTGCTTCGCCATTCAATCTTGTCGGCTGATTAATAATCGCGAAAGAAACGATAAACGTCAAGTTGCATTAATTTACAGTTGCATTGCATCCAGTCTCTGTGGCGAATCAAGTAATATATTATTCGGTAACCATACATTTGAAAATCGTTAGTTTTTTCTCAAATAAACTTAGATATCTACCAAGACTTCCTTATTAAGCAGGGATCTTTTCCAACGGATTCCCAAGAGTGGCCTCGAGAACATTCAGACACGACGTATGGCGGCGCGGTGCGACTTGTCGGACATTAGTCAGCTGGAGAGATTACATTTTCTCGCGGCTCAATTTAATGCCCTCTTTCCCGGCTAAATATAGTGATTTACCGGCGAGGAAGAGAGAGGGAGTGAGTCGAAAAAAATCCTCCTCGCGCGCAAATGGGGGAGAATGTTAAAACTGATGCGCTCTCCGACTGGATTTATAATGATTTTCCACGAGACGCGCCAAGTCATCATATACCGCTTTATAAATAAAGCCCGCCAAACAGTACTTGCCCAATCACGGAATGAGAGCGCCTTAATGGCTTTAGTCTGATTCGCCATTAACTCGAGAGGCTCAATCTGCCGAAGGAAAACTCCCGGAAGCGGGGAATTATACAATCGTAACGAATCAATTACGCTCCCCGGCGGCGGGAGGAGGAGAGAGGCGCCCCCGCGAAATGAGCAGAAAGAAGCTTGGCTGGCAAAAAAGCAGGAGCCAGGAGGGGGGGGGGGGCGTCACGGATGATAAGTCAGGAGAGAGCTGAGGGCTCGGGGGGCCGGGACGGGAAACTCAATTACCAGCGATTCGCGGTGTGTGCCGCGGCGCTCCTTCTCTCTTCTGCTTTTTCCCGGCTATTGTGCGGTGCGGCCTCGGGCCCCGGAGGGAGCCTGCGACTGTCAGAGTCCGTCAATCGGGGGAACGACTTCCGGGCTCGACAATCGCCTTCCGCCGCCGGGACCCAGACGTTGCCGGGCGACGAGCGAGAAAACGTCAGCGACACGCGGCCCGCGCGCCTCCCGCTAATGGCCTCTCCTCTCTCTCTCTCCTCCGAAGCCCGCCGAATCTTTCCCGATTCAGCTCCCTCGCCGTCTTTTTTTAGCTGCCGCGCTTGCCTTTATTCCGGGCCGCGAGTCGAAGGCAAAGAACACGCCGGGGGTGAAAAATGACGCGGCGGGACACGTGCATGATAATGCCGAAAGTGTGTCGTTCTTAATTCACGTCCGGTGTCGAATCGATTGCTGAAAAAAAAAAAAAAAAAAAAACTGCCTGACGCTAAAATGAACAATCGGCAAGAATCTTTTAAAGCCTGCCTGACCCACACATTAGAATTTTCAATTTTCGAGGGAAAATCGCGGCGAGCTGGCATCGGCGGCGAATAAATCTGGCGTGCGGGGGGGGGGGGGGGGGAAA
>UCOL01006021.1:0-10307 GCA_900474335.1 Ormyrus nitidulus | reverse complement strand
GTTATGTATTTTATTAGTTTATTGTATTTTTTGTACATTTCAGTTAAAAAAATGTTATTTCATTAATTTTTGAAATATTTATTTCACTTTTTTTCTTAAGTATGGCATCTTCCCACGCTTTACCTTAATCTCATAAATTCCTGTATATCGAATAACCCTTTAAAAAAATTAGATTATAAATCGAAAAGCGTAAAAATAATACAATTGCTAAAAACGTCAAATTTCAATCATAAATTCATTACTCTCTCCGCCCCCCGCCCACCCCTGTCCTCTAATTACCAGATTATCAGGACGAGCGACAGCAGAGATTAATTACCAGCAGCAATCCCGCAGGTAAGCGTGGAAATCGCCGGCCTCCCTCTCTACGTAATGAAAAACCCTTGGCTCAGAGGGAGAAATCGGCAAAGGACGCGCGGAAATGCGGAATTCGCGAGCATGTAGGTCAGCAAATTACTGGGACGCGGCCGAGCTTTTAAAGCGCGGATGCATAATGCGAGTTCGCCTCCCCCCTACTGGCAAATAATCGATGCGCCGAGATGTCGCACTTGAAGCATTTTCGGACTCGGCTGAGGCGAGGCTTGTTTTTACGAGGTGGTTACAGATAAGTGTAGTTGGGGCTGACACGCATAGTAAAAATTACCCTGACGTCATATGGTAAACGAGAAGTTGTGAACGGGGAGGATTTTTACTAATTTTTCACGCTACTTTTAAGGGAATTTTTACTGTAATATTCATTGCGTATAACAAAAAATGATGCATTAAAAATTGTATTACTTATTTTTATACTGCAGAGTAGTCGACGTTTATGGAAAAGAAATCAAAGTTTAAAAACTAAAATTCATAATTTTAAAGCGCTAAATTCAAATTTAATTAGAAATTGCTGAAATTATAGAGTGAGAAAATTTTTTAGTGTACTACTTCATTAGCGGAATGGTCCAGCCCTTTTATTCGTCCCCCTTAAAACTCGTTTTAGATTATCTCGCAGCGGTTTCTTTCCCCGAGACATAATTTTGAAAGTTTAGAAACTTGTAATTCATAACAGTTTGTGCAATTTACTCCTCGCAGTCTTTTAAAACTTTGAATTGATACTTTATAAGAAAAAGTGCAAGAAGACTATTTCGGAGCATCTTCTTCAAAAAAAAAAAAATAAATAAATAAAACTATCCCGACAAACAGGGCTAAATTCCAAATTAACATCGCAAACCGCATAAAACGAGCAACAGATTTTAGCTGCAGCACTCCAACTTTTTCGGCCACCTGCATAATCAGCACGCTGAAAAGCCGCACTTCACGGACGACATTCCCCTCGCAATTTTTTTTCCACTCCCATAAAACCCTTCCAAACAGCAAAAACTTCCCCGGTGTCTCTCTCCGCAGTGGCGCTGACGAGCTTTTTAAATTTCAAACACCTCTGCGCAGCTCGCGGAAATTCCCTCCCCCCTTCCCTCGAAGAGCCTCAAAAAGTCACGATGCAGCCGAGCTTTAAACGCCGCCTTATCTCCGGAATAATCCGTCGCGCCGCCGCGGGAATAAAGAAAAGCCGCTAATTACGGCGGGCGAGAAATCCCCTTGTCGCACAATAATTAATTTCGCCGTCTCGCGTATATATTTTTCGGCGCTAGGAAAATCGAGGATCGATCCGCGCCGCGGCTTTATACGGCGGCAGAAATTAGCGGGGTTCTCGCGGGACTGCCGATTCGGAATGGCGGAGGAGAGGAGGAGTCTCGCGTTACGAGATTCGCGGGGACTTTACGAGGAATTTACGAGGCTGTCTTTCGGCGCGGACTGAAGGAGGAGGTTAATCTGTACGGATCATATAGAAAGCTCCGCGGTAATAAAAGCTGCGAGAGGAATTGGGAGGGACGGGGCTCTTCCAGCTCCGTGTAGGTACTTGAACGGATAGTTTTACATTTTGGAGGAAGCGATATTTCAGTTTTTAGTGGTTTTTGGAAATTTTAATTGCTTTTTAGATGCTTTGTGAGATCTGTGATTCCGATTTATTTTAAAATTTTTATGAATTTATATTAGAGAATCACGTAAAAAATAGTCTTCTATTGGGCTTTTACTAGAACTTGCATATATAAAAACTAATTAAAGTACGTAATTACAAATAAGTTCAATTGGGTTCTTCGTTTAATCTAAAAATATGTCTCGTAAACTTGCAGTAACTTCCATTACTTCAATTCATTCCCAAATCAGCGAAAGCGCAAAAATGCAGCGAAAGCCTCGAAAACACCTCCGCCTTTATCCCCTCTATCCAAGCACCGAAATCGAAACTTCCTCCGCTTTCATCTCCGCTAAACTTGCCCCGCGATAGAGCTGCCATTGAAATCGCCAGCGATAATCAAACGACTCCCCGACGAAAGACGCCGCGGGCCATCCGCCGGTTCAATTGTCGCATTCACTCGACACCGACACCGCCGCCACAATCCAAGACGTCGCGATCCCCGCTCAAAGGAGCCGAGTGGCTCGCGAAACACCCCCGAGTCGGGGGCTGGAGAGCTGGTTGATCGATGGGCTGCTCGGTCGGTAATCGAGATGTTTCTCAGAGCTCGAAGAAGAAGGCAGCTCCTTCCCGGCCACGCAGAGGCGCGCTTGGCGCGCGTTCAAACGTCCGGCTTGAAAACTGACGTACCGCCTTTTTTGCGCTCGGCGCGAGGTAATTGGACACGTTGAGTAACGTCGGGGCGACGATTTTGAGCCGCGGATAAACAATCCGAGGAATCCCGAGAGCGCTCTCGGTTCTGGGGAACTTTTTGCCGATTGCTCCAGTGGCGCAATTGGTTAGCGCACGGTACTTATAAGACAGTGTTCGTGAGCAATGCCGGGGTTGTGAGTTCGAGCCTCACCTGGAGCATTTTTTTTACTTTCCTCCATTCGAAGGGAAAGGTGAGAGTGTTGCCATTTCGCGTGGTTGTGGCTCGGCGGCACCGCGCTTTCTTGTTGTTACAATGAGATTATTGTCGGAGGTGATTGACAACGTTTTTTATTAGACAGTGGCTGACGGGTTGATTTTTTAATTGATTCAATTTGGTTATTTTAATTGTTAATTCGGTTGGGTGTTAATTTTTATTTTGGTAGATTTTTCTGTTAGAGCGCCGCTGATTGGTAACGAGCGTTGATAACGGCAGACACACTTTACGGAAGTAGATAAAGATAACGCCGATAGGAACGCGCGTAGCTGCAATAAATAGGTTACGAAAGCAAATAGAAGCGCTCGAATTTTCTTTGGGAGGAGAATCGATTGCGGCGTGAATTCGGCGGGAATATATTTTCGCGCGGCGGTCGTCTGAATGTTCTGCTCGATTCTAGACGGCTTTGCGAATCGAACGGATGGAGGAGCACATTTACCGCGGATATTTAAATTCATCGAATTATTATTCGATTATTTAAATAAATACTGATATATTATACACGTTATTTCGATTAAATAATTTATTTAAGGCAAGCAGGCGATACAATTAAAGTTAAAAATGAGAATTTAAAAGCGTATAAATTATGTTTATTTGAGAAACGCCGTTCAGTTCCACAAATGATTTAAATATCGAGTTTCACTCGTTTTCAATGGACATATTTAAAATTTGATGAATAAAATAAAATAAACGCCTAAAAATTCTACAGTAAATATAAAAACTCTGCTTAATCAACGGGTACACTTTGTAAGAAATGTTGACTTTCTCACTTCCAAAAGTAAAAATTTACCATTCACTTCAATAAAGTGTCCAAAACGCGAATCGGCGAGTTTACCGCTAAAAAAACACCGGCGACCTCGTCGCAAGTCCCATTTGCCTACAAACGCCTATTCATTATCAATTCTGTCTCCCGCCTAATTACAAAAAATTCCCGGGCAAGTCAAACATCAACAGCAGCCCCCCCTCGACTCTTTATTCATCGCACCTCGGCCTCCACAAAGCAGCCCCCTCTCCCCTCGCGCCTCAATTAAACGTCAATTAGCTGGCGCAGCGATTTTCCTTTGTGATTTCCCTATAAACATCGACAAAGTCCGTCAAAGCGGGCGAGCTGCCAGTGGCAGGGGCCAGTCGCGCCAGACTTTATAAAAGCCGAAAAGCGAAAAAGAAGCCGCGCTGCGACTGGCAGCTCGACGCGCGAGACGCACACACACACACACGGGACGGTAATTTTTCGAGCCCGCTTTTATATATTTCGCGGTCATCGTCTGGTGCGAGCAATTGTTGCTGAGGGATGACGGGGGTTTGGGAGAGGAATTCGCGTGGTGTTTTAGATTTTGGCAGAAGTTCTTATATAGATAAAAATGGATGTTAATTATTGGGGGAAGGAAAAGGGATAGTTATTAGGTGGGGAGGTTATTTTTCACAGGTGTTTGGGGGTTTGGGGAAAAATCTTGGCGCGTAATTTTGTTTGGGAAAAACCGTTTGCATGCACACTTGTTTCGTGCAGAGAAATCATAAATTTACTGAAAAAATATTTACTAAAAACTAAATTTATTTATACTAAATTTATTGAATTCGTTAAATTATTTAATATTCAGATATTTTGCCGCGCTTTTTCGGATTCAAAGTCAAATAAACCAATGACCTATATTATTCAAAGTGGATTTAGAGTTTCTGCCGACCTTTGAAGCACGTATTTCCCATTCCATTACCAACTTTTATTAAACTGCAGAAAAAAATAATCGTTGATCCTCAAAGCTAATTTTTTAAGATACGAAAAACAAGCATCACCTGATTCACAGCTGTTGTTTATTTCCAAAAATTGAGGTTACAGAGCAGCCCATTTATTGAGTTTAAGAGAATTGTTTTTTTATTTAACAGCAAAGCAAATCGATAAAGTACTTAGAGGCCTCTTAAAAGCTATTTCGCGGTTAACGGATCGGACTGAGGATATTGAATCATAAAAAGGTAGAAAATAAATTCAAATGCAGACTTTCGGGGTAGCAAAAAGTCAAGAGTTTGAGTGTCATTAAAATGCTTTTCGATTACTTATAGTGCTTCAGTATTCTATTTTTTGTGAAAACATTTTATTGAATACGGCAACAATTTTCCTCGGGCCCGAAGCAAATTAATTAAATTTCTAATCATTTTATTTCCTACAAAAAATGTACATTTTTCCATTAAATAAATCGGATTGTTTGAGCAATTCAATTATGTAAACATTTTTGTACTGGAGAAAGTAGTTCAAGAGAAAAAGCAATAAAGGTAAAAATAAAATCAAAGCTTTTTGTCATAAAAGATCTTCTTCAATAAAAGAATTTTGAATTAAAACTGTAAAATTTAAATAAACAAAAAAAAATAACATTCTACTTTTATTACTTATAATTTCTGCCCTCATACATTTCAAACATACTAGAAACATCAGCATTATTATTCACCACCTTAAAAGTCCGAGTATCAGAGAAATGATTTTCCTTTTTCTCCGTTTTAAACCGTCTCTAAAACTCGCCTCAAAACCCAGCTAGCAAACACATCTAAAGCTGCTCTTCGAAAAACTCGGCATTTAACTTCTCCAAAACTACCCAACCGCCAGCATCAAAGTTCGCAAAGCCCTCAGCATCAAGACCCATTCGAAAAACTTGCAGCCTCGGGAGAACGTCTCCTTGACGCGGCAAAAGAAAACAGTTTTTCTCGAGACCGGCGCACAAAAACTGCTCCAGTCGAGGCTCGAAGATCTGCTTCTAATTAGCTTAGGAGTTCTCCGAGAGGAGCCTTTGTGCTTTTATCGGCTGATGTGGAGAGGAATTTTTCGCGGGATTGTTTTTTATTCGAGGAGCCGAGAGCTTTGGGGTTTATTGTGAATGGGATGTAGGTCAGAGAGGTTGCTAAAGTGTTGGCTGCAATCTATTTTGCTAGTTATGGCATCAAAGTGCGTATAAAATTCAAGAAAGAAAGTGCAGAGCCGCCTCTGGCTTATGTAATAATGACGCGATAAAAGCATTTTATGTTTCAACTCGGGCTCAATTCCTTAGGTTTCTCAAGATTTTAAAAGCGCAACTTGTGAAGAATTGTAAATGAGGCTTTGTATCGACTCGATAAAAATTCATTCATTTTTAAGGGTAAAATTTTTTGGTAAAGCGTAAATTTTGAAAACAAATTGAACTTACAATTACTCAACAACAGAGTTCAATGCTCCAACAAAAAGCTTGACAAAAGCACCAGTCTGCTTATTAAAGCTTCCTCAACTATTTGTCAAAAGCACACAGGGAAATATTTACTCAAATCTAATGCCGCTTTGCAGTTGCGCTGAAATTCCTTCCTAGAAAAATGTCCGAAAATTATGTCTACCGGCTGAAAAATTCACCTTAAACGCCGCCCTCTTTGTCGCGCTACGGTCCCGTGCACATAACGTTCTTGTGTACCTACTCGCTAATGTCGAATGTAAAAATAAATTTTAGCGCGAGCCTTTTACGCGACGCCGAAGGCTGTCAATATTTACGGATAAGTAATTTACGTTTGTAAAAGGATGAGTCTACTTTCCTTAGGGCTGGAAATGTTGGTTCTTCTTTCGCTTGCAAGTCCTGTCCTGTTTGCCCTAGAAAATTGCAAATGGAAAATTTGCTTTTGACGTTTGTTTTTTGTTTTTGAACAAGCAGTTTCTGGTTATCATTTCATTGTTCAAATGAAAGGATGGGAACAGTGCGTTATTATTTATTTATTAAAATTTTTTAGTGTTAAAAAAATTTGATAAATTTTCTACTTGTAAAAAACTAACGTAAAAGAAGATTTAAAGAAGAATTAAACGTTAGTAAAAGTTCAGAGTAAAGATTCAAGCGAAATGTTCGTGTTCGTCTTACCTGATCAGGGGCCGTATTCTCTAACTATTTCACCGAGTGAAATAGTTAGAGAATATGGCCCCAGGGCCTGCTGTTTTTAGATCTACCGGATCGGTGAATCATAAGTCACTTACACATTTAAATATAGGACTTTATACTCGTTCAAATAATTTCGTATTTAATAGCCGTGGTATGTATTCGTTTAAATTAATAAAAAATTTAATTTCATTGGTATAATTTCGTCATCTCGTTTTATCTTTTCTGTGGTATATTAAATGTACTGTTTTAATTTATAAATAATGTTCAAAATAAAACTCATTTTTTAATTTCACACAAACGGAATAAATTTTAATAATGCTTCAACTAATTTGATAATTAAATTTAAGAACCCTTATTAAACATCTCTCATTAAAATAATTACACCGTGAACAGCTAAATTCATTATTAAATTTCATCCGGTATATTATCAAAAAAGCGCAGTTAATTAATTATTTCTTTGAAAAGAGCATAATTACACCCTCCTTCGAATCGCAAAGAGCTAACAGTCTATAATGACTCAATTACGCCTAAGGAGAAAAATTAGCAACAATTCACAGAAGCCCTCGAGCTCTCGCCTTTAAAACGCCGATTCTCGAAACTAACGCAGCGGTCGGTCGCTTATTTTTTCCGGAAAGAGAAGAGAAAAAAATTCATTGTAAAAAAAATGCTCCAGGTGAGGCTCGAACTCACAACCCCGGCATTGCTCACGAACACTGTCTTATAAGTACCGTGCGCTAACCAATTGCGCCACTGGAGCAATCGGCAAAAAGTTCCCCAGAACCGAGAGCGCTCTCGGGATTCCTCGGATTGTTTATCCGCGGCTCAAAATCGTCGCCCCGACGTTACTCAACGTGTCCAATTACCTCGCGCCGAGCGCAAAAAAGGCGGTACGTCAGTTTTCAAGCCGGACGTTTGAACGCGCGCCAAGCGCGCCTCTGCGTGGCCGGGAAGGAGCTGCCTTCTTCTTCGAGCTCTGAGAAACATCTCGATTACCGACCGAGCAGCCCATCGATCAACCAGCTCTCCAGCCCCCGACTCGGGGGTGTTTCGCGAGCCACTCGGCTCCTTTGAGCGGGGATCGCGACGTCTTGGATTGTGGCGGCGGTGTCGGTGTCGAGTGAATGCGACAATTGAACCGGCGGATGGCCCGCGGCGTCTTTCGTCGGGGAGTCGTTTGATTATCGCCGGCGATTTCAATGGGAGCTCTATCGCGGGGCAAGTTTAGCGGAGATGAAAGCGGAGGAAGTTTCGATTTCGGTGCTTGGATAGAGGGGATAAAGGCGGAGGTGTTTTCGAGGCTTTCGCTGCATTTTTGCGCTTTCGCTGATTTGGGAATGAATTGAAGTAATGGAAGTTACTGCAAGTTTACGAGACATATTTTTAGATTAAACGAAGAACCCAATTGAACTTATTTGTAATTACGTACTTTAATTATTTTTTATATATGCAAGTTCTAGTAAAAGCCCAATAGAAGACTATTTTTTACGTGATTCTCTAATATAAATTCATAAAAATTTTAAAATAAATCGGAATCACAGATCTCACAAAGCATCTAAAAAGCAATTAAAATTTCCAAAAACCACTAAAAACTGAAATATCGCTTCCTCCAAAATGTAAAACTATCCGTTCAAGTACCTACACGGAGCTGGAAGAGCCCCGTCCCTCCCAATTCCTCTCGCAGCTTTTATTACCGCGGAGCTTTCTATATGATCCGTACAGATTAACCTCCTCCTTCAGTCCGCGCCGAAAGACAGCCTCGTAAATTCCTCGTAAAGTCCCCGCGAATCTCGTAACGCGAGACTCCTCCTCTCCTCCGCCATTCCGAATCGGCAGTCCCGCGAGAACCCCGCTAATTTCTGCCGCCGTATAAAGCCGCGGCGCGGATCGATCCTCGATTTTCCTAGCGCCGAAAAATATATACGCGAGACGGCGAAATTAATTATTGTGCGACAAGGGGATTTCTCGCCCGCCGTAATTAGCGGCTTTTCTTTATTCCCGCGGCGGCGCGACGGATTATTCCGGAGATAAGGCGGCGTTTAAAGCTCGGCTGCATCGTGACTTTTTGAGGCTCTTCAGGGAAGGGGGGAGGGAATTTCCGCGAGCTGCGCAGAGGTGTTTGAAATTTAAAAAGCTCGTCAGCGCCACTGCGGAGAGAGACACCGGGGAAGTTTTTGCTGTTTGGAAGGGTTTTATGGGAGTGGAAAAAAATTGCGAGGGGAATGTCGTCCGTGAAGTGCGGCTTTTCAGCGTGCTGATTATGCAGGTGGCCGAAAAAGTTGGAGTGCTGCAGCTAAAATCTGTTGCTCGTTTTATGCGGTTTGCGATGTTAATTTGGAATTTAGCCCTGTTTGTCGGGATAGTTTTATTTATTTATTTTTTTTTTTTTGAAGAAGATGCTCCGAAATAGTCTTCTTGCACTTTTTCTTATAAAGTATCAATTCAAAGTTTTAAAAGACTGCGAGGAGTAAATTGCACAAACTGTTATGAATTACAAGTTTCTAAACTTTCAAAATTATGTCTCGGGGAAAGAAACCGCTGCGAGATAATCTAAAACGAGTTTTAAGGGGGACGAATGAAAGGGCTGGACCATTCCGCTAATGAAGTAGTACACTAAAAAATTTTCTCACTCTATAATTTCAGCAATTTCTAATTAAATTTGAATTTAGCGCTTTAAAATTATGAATTTTAGTTTTTAAACTTTGATTTCTTTTCCATAAACGTCGACTACTCTGCAGTATAAAAATAAGTAATACAATTTTTAATGCATCATTTTTTGTTATACGCAATGAATATTACAGTAAAAATTCCCTTAAAAGTAGCGTGAAAAATTAGTAAAAATCCTCCCCGTTCACAACTTCTCGTTTACCATATGACGTCAGGGTAATTTTTACTATGCGTGTCAGCCCCAACTACACTTATCTGTAACCACCTCGTAAAAACAAGCCTCGCCTCAGCCGAGTCCGAAAATGCTTCAAGTGCGACATCTCGGCGCATCGATTATTTGCCAGTAGGGGGGAGGCGAACTCGCATTATGCATCCGCGCTTTAAAAGCTCGGCCGCGTCCCAGTAATTTGCTGACCTACATGCTCGCGAATTCCGCATTTCCGCGCGTCCTTTGCCGATTTCTCCCTCTGAGCCAAGGGTTTTTCATTACGTAGAGAGGGAGGCCGGCGATTTCCACGCTTACCTGCGGGATTGCTGCTGGTAATTAATCTCTGCTGTCGCTCGTCCTGATAATCTGGTAATTAGAGGACAGGGGTGGGCGGGGGGCGGAGAGAGTAATGAATTTATGATTGAAATTTGACGTTTTTAGCAATTGTATTATTTTTACGCTTTTCGATTTATAATCTAATTTTTTTAAAGGGTTATTCGATATACAGGAATTTATGAGATTAAGGTAAAGCGTGGGAAGATGCCATACTTAAGAAAAAAAGTGAAATAAATATTTCAAAAATTAATGAAATAACATTTTTTTAACTGAAATGTACAAAAAATACAATAAACTAATAAAATACATAAC
>UCOL01006020.1:0-10307 GCA_900474335.1 Ormyrus nitidulus | reverse complement strand
CTTCTCGCTTCTCTCTCGGAGATCAATATTAAAATATCAAAATTAACGCGAACAAATTGCCTCGCAGTGCGCCGAGGCTCTCAATTATTTCGCTCGATCTCATTGCGTAAACGAGAAGCAGAACACGGCGACGTCGCGATAATTAGCCTTTCAGCCGGGGTCCATCAAATCGGAGCCTGAAAGCAACGATTTGCCGCGTTCGCGAGTAGGCCAGAGAGTTTTTTTTGCCGACGCGGCCAGGAAAATCCGTCTTCCGGTAATAATCTGCATGGCCGGCATTGCCGCGCGCCGCCTGTTGCGCAAAGACTTTCCGCGCCATTGAACAATCCTATAAAGAATCAATGCTCGCGATAATTGGCTACACGCCGATTAGACTTTGCAGGATCGATCGTAATGCCTCGAGGTTAGAGAGTGGATCTTTGTTAAGAGGGTACTTACGCGGAGAGGATGTGGTCTTGGAGCTTTATGGAACTTGAGCTTTTTTATTTAATTTGCTGGGAACGGGCTTGAATAATAAGGATCGGAAAATCGAGGTTCCGGATACCATCGATCAATAGCTTTCAATTATTTTTGAATTATTTGCGAAATAACTCTAAGACCGGAAACTGGGTCGATTTAATGAAATCACCCGCAAATGAGATGGGATTATTGGCCAATTATCTATAGTCGATAAATGGCTTCATTGAACATTATGATTTCTATGCCAATACCTTTTTTTAAATGGAAAAAGTTGAGAAAGTACCAACAGTATAATTCTGGTTGCGCAACTCCTTAAATTCCACGTCCCATAAATTACGAGCCATTTAGAAAAAAAGATACCCACTCGAAGTCTGACGAGAATCTATTGCTGGGTACACCTGTATCACTTCAGAACCTTCCCACCCGCATCCCTCAAAGAGGCGTCCACAGCGTCCGATGGTAATTCGCGTCGTGGGAAGCCGCAATTACACCCTGCTCTTCAAGCCTTTCTCGTGCCTCCCTCCGCCGCTGCCACGTGGTGTGGTGGTGCACTTTTATCGGGGTCTTGCGTAACGTTCTGCTTGGGAGTTGCGTCGCGTGCGCGTAATTGGAAACTGCAGCGATTCTGGGCGTGTGTGCGAGTTTTCTTTTTTATTATATATCCCGGCGCTTTTTGCCGGCGCGGGAGAGAAATCGCGCGCGAGGATCGCTTTATGAAGGAATAAGGAGCTTTCCCGGCTGGGGTTTGTGTTACTCGGGAGTCGATACGTCTTGATGTCCGGGGAAATCGATAGCCAGCCGAATAGACACCGGAGTTATAAACTGGAGCCTTTCGGTGATGCGAGAGCCAGTTATCCGGGGGCTTTGAAAAGGCTGCCGAGAGCAGATGATCCTGTTTTGAATATTTCTTTGGTTGTATTTTTTATGTCAATATGTTCGACTTAAGGTTTTCATTTGAAGAATTCTTACAAGAATGTTTAGGTCTTATATAAATGTGCGGGAAACTTCATACACGGAGAGAAAAGTTCAGGAAAAATTACTATCTTTTTAGTAAAACGGTAACAGACTTGCCATAAGCCAAAAAATTACTAGGTTTTTTAGTAATTTTTTGGTTTACGGCAAGTCCGTTACCGCTTTACTAAAAAGATAGTAATTTTTCCTGAACTTTTATCTCCGTGTATATGGTTAAATCCAAGAATAATTATACTTCAATGAATTCTATTTCAAATCTGTACCTCAAATACGGAAAATGTTACTTTTTCAAAATTCACGGGCAAAAATACATGTCCCTTCGAAGTAATCCACACCAAATTAAAAAAAGAAAAAGTTACGTTAAAACTTATCATCACCGCCAGCAGAGCCCATGAAATTTTCCCCATCAGAATTTCAAACACCTCTCGCCTAACAAGACCACAGGCAGGAATTTAAAAATTGAAAATCCATTCCATCCATTTCCATCTTTTACTTTCCCGAGCGCAGCGGCGGTCTATCTCAGGAATATCGGGGTGGACGCGTTTACAGGAGGCGAGTTTCCGCGAGCGTCGAGGCAGTCGGCAGGCTGGAATTTCTCGCGCAGGAAACTCGCGCCGTTTTCCGGAAAGTTTGCCTACGACAACGGGGAGCCCCGGCGGCTGAAAAAAAGGAGGCTTGTACGCCGGTGGAGGTGGAGCGAATTTAAAGCCATTACCGGGATAGACCTTAAAAATAATTACCCGGGAAGGCACCTGTTGCTAATTTCGATTAATATAGTGGATTTTGTTTGTTTGTGATGGTTTAATCGAATGTTGGAGTAATGGGGTAAGTGTGGATAAACGATTGGTGTTTCAGAATTTCAGTACGATATTTAATGTGCTTGTTCGATCAAAAAGGATTTTAATTAAAGGAATTTTGAAAAATTGAAAATATTACTTAACGAGCAGCAAGTTCGTTACCGTTTCTAACAAACTATTGCAGATTACGCCGAAGCTGTAAACTAAAGTTCGCGTTTGACTTACAGTTAGTCGGAAATATGAGCGCGGGAAACTTCATTTTACGATAGTAAAAAGAAAAAATTGAAACATATACAAGCGGCAGGATTACACCGAGCAATACCAACGCACGCCGGAACTTTCGTCCCGGAACTTTAGCAATATTAGTTATTCAAGCAGCTCGGCGAGCAGAAAGACCCGTAAAACTTTCACGCATCCCTCGCTAACAAGCGTATTTACCGAAAAGACCAATTGCCCCCCTCGAAGGCTCTATCGAAAAAAAAAAAGAAAACGTCCCTGGATAGAGCCGAGGTGTCCTGACCACTAAACAATTCCCAGCGACACGAGCTTTTTGCGCGAGCTCCCTTCCCATTCATTTCCTCTTTCATCCTTCGGCTCTTTTTGCTCGCGCCGTATTTCATTTGTTCTCTGCACGACAGTCCGGTGTTCTGTCCTCTCTCTCTCCCTCCTTTCTTATCTCCGCGGAGACTAGCTGTGAGAGCCAAGTCACCACTACAGGCCGAGGCTCAAGTGGACAGTGGATCGCCGCCGTTGACGGCTCGCCGCTGTCCTCTCTCTCGCGCCTCTCTGTGTGCGGCGGCCGGGAAAAGCGCGAAGAAAACCGATACCGTGCGCCACGCTGCTGTACTGTTATTCAGAGGGAGTTTGACAAATTTTCGATTTTTAATTCGATAAGAATGGACGCTGCTTCTGGGTGGAAGAATTGAGTAAACTGAGGTCTTAATAATAAATTAGGAGAGGTTTTTTGGTATCCTAATATTGTTATTATTGCAAGAAGTATAGTTGAAATTGATGAATAATTTTCAATCTCAAAATTATAAAATCTCAGCGCGGCTTAAAAGCACGAAATTTTACCCCCAATTTCCTTGCCGAAAGCAGCCTCGGGCCGATAAAACGATTTCCCAAAGCATCGGGAACGCCGCAAAACCGCAGAGTAAAAGTGAGCGGAGCAAAGGGCCGCTTGACAGTCAGTAACGGTTCCCGAGATCCTTTGCTAATGTATCGCTCGCGTGCCGTGGCATCGTGGCAGCAGGGAGGGTCGCTCGTAGTAGCAGCCTTAGCCGCAGCAGCGGCGGCGGCATAAGGTGAGGTTCATTCATGCGCCGGCCGCGAGTAGGTGGGGTATTGATCGGCCGGCGTGCGGCGTCGCGTGTAAGAGAGAGAAAGAGAGAGAGAGAGAGCCGGTCGAGCGTTGCACCCGTCGTCCTAGAATTTTTTTCTCCAAATCGAGCGAGCTTCCCTCCCTCCTTTAACGAGGCCGCAAAGCCTCTCTCCTTCTCGGGGAGAGAGAGAGAGAGATCATTTCTGGAAATGGTATTCCGCGAGGCGCTTCCTCCCTCTTTCACGCGCCGGGCTGCCAAGGCAGCTGGGGAGTAAGAATAACAGGCTTTAGCGGCGAGAGGGAGATGTGCTGCTGCCTCTTGCGAATCGGATTTTCCCGAGCCCGCTCTCCTTTTTTCCAGGGGGGCCGCCGCCGATGCTCTCTCCGATGCCTCGAGCGTCGGGACGCCGAAAATGGGACGAGGCTTTTCACTTAGGGCGTGGTGTGCCCGGACTCTTTTTTTCGGATTGGTAATGCTGTTGGTTTTGCGACGGATTTAAGTGACCCCTTCGGCACGGGCTTGAGTCTATTTATTAGAGGGATCGTTTTTAAATAAAGGATAGAATTTTCGGAAGAGCAATGATCGTTCACTTGAAAATTAAAACATTTTTTACGTTTGCGATGACTTGAGAAAGTTTTTAGTAAGTATAATTGCTTCTTGATATCATTGTTTTACAAAGCAGTGCAAGGAAATTATGTAAAAGTTGAACCTTTTCAGGAACATTGACTAATTTAATTAAATTTAAGCATTTCTAAATCTTGCTACTTAGGAAACAATCCTTTCGAGCTGAAATAAATAAATGATAGAAAGTATATGTATGCAATAGGAATCGGACTATCTAATTATGCAAATCTCACTTCGATTCGACTCGCTGATTTCTTTACCTTGGAAATTTGAGTTTGTGATATAACTCAACTTCTATAAAACACATTTCCACATTGATTTTTAACAAAAATTGTAAACCTGTTACTTCAAGTTAGATTTATTTTTCAATGCTGGTAAATATAAAACATGTAGGTAAATATGAAACGACATACAGGCGAGAATCGGACAACGCGCACATTTTTTTTTATCGCGTAGAATTTTTTTCATTAGGTAAAGAGAATAAAAAAAAATTTTTTTTCCATTAAAGACCAATATACTGAATGTTAATATTACTTCCGGTAATTGCAAAAAGCAGAAAAGTTCTAGAAGACTTTGAAAGACGTTAATTATTAAACTCATTACGATTGGATTACTAAGTAAAAAAATAATTTTTTAACCTTGGCAGCTGCGTACAATCTAGTCTTTATCTCCGGCAGTGACATGTACTGAGAAGTCGTAAGTCACTCCTTTATGTAAAGAAAAACGTACTTAGTATACCGTCATCATTTTCAACAAATTAATGTTATGGATAATATTAATACGTTATTTTGGATTTTGGATAAATAAGAAATTCGACGATTAATAAATATGTTGAGATTATTTTAGAGCGTTTAAAAGTCATTAATTTTATTTTTGTTAACGAACTGAAAAACTTACGGGCAGAACCTTTTTGCTTTACAGAATCGACAAAAACTCCGAAACTCACCTGCAACAAAAAAAAAATCGCCCAATGAGTTAACAAGTTCAAAATAAACGACAAAACTTAAATCCTAAAAATATCCCCACCCCCCCCCGAGCCGAACACTCGACTCCCGCAGTTCTTCCGTTCAATCAATCAAATTTCGAGTAGGTCATGCACGACGAGAGTCGGAAAGCTCGCGCGAAGCATAATCAAGGCTCGCCGAAGACAAAAAAACAGCGCCGAGAGGACAGCGGAAAGAGAATGGGAATTTTTTCCGGGGAAAAAAAAAAAAAAAAAAAATGCGGACGACGCCGAGGAAAATGGAAAAAGGAGGGAGGAGGAGAAGTATATAAGCTTCGCCGATGAGCGAGTCGGAACGCCCGCCGACAAAAAGAAGTAGTCCAGATGACTGGGAAAAGCTCTCGCGATAGAGAATTAAAATAGCGATATTAAAATTAAACTTCGCCGCTCGGAGTTCTTTTTTTTTTTTTTGCGGTTGCTTACGCGTGACGTTATTAAAATGAGCGCTCTCGGGAAGAGTGGCCGAGTTGAATTTCGGCTACTTCTCCGGTGTGTGTAATTAAAAGCTGAAAAATTTAAGCGAGGCGCCGCTTTGAATAATAAACAAATCGCTCTCTGTTTACCGAGTTATATATTAACCCAAGGCGAACCTTCGTATTTGCATTGCGATGAAATCGATTGGCAATTCGAAGCTGGACAAACAAAGTTATTAACAATTTAATAATCGGCGGTAAGTGTTACTTTACGGCCGAGGCTTTTTATGGCGTCACATTATTAGCGCAATTTCGCGTTGAAAAAAAAGGAAATATACCGCCATTGAATTCATGTAACACTTGGATATAGAGTGACGCTGCCCTTCGCACTCCAATTGCTTTACAGTCACACACACCGTGATTACGTCGCTGGAATCATGATCTGCATTTATAACGAGCAGACAGTGTCGACTTTGAATTAATCGCTCCCGCATAATCTCATTCAAAGATGAGAGGCTCATTCATCGGCGGAATGAAATTAAAAGAGGACTAATATAGTTTAGCCTGCTAACAAATTAGAGCTAAGCGTTTTTATTAAGTTTTATGGATTTAATGGAGAGGCTGCATTTTAAACGGAGCATTTTCCGGAATGTTGTCTAAATTTATAACCGTGGAGCTTTTTGCGAATTAATAAAATTCTTTTGCGCCAAAGCGGAGACATATTAAAAGACAGACTTTATTTTTAAGGACTTTTAAATACTAAATATTTTCCAACTATTTTAACAACTTGGAATAAAGTCATAAAGCACACAGTAAATAAAGCCAGGCTCCTCCAAAAAAAAGCCTGCTTCTAGTCGAAAAAATAGAAACAGCACGCGTTTAAATCCTCCCGCTTCTAAAAACCTCTCTCCAGCAGCATCCTGCCTCGAGAGGGGCAGCCGGGACTCGTCCTTCGCCCTCGACAAAGCTGCCACACAAAAGGCGGGGGAGAGAGAGAGAGAGAGAAAGCTCGCGCGCACGCATTGTTAACGACGGCGTCGCGCAAAGGGGATTATTGCTTAATGGGCGTGTATAATTCCTTTCCGCGCGCAGATTAGAGCCTCGCGTGTGTATGTGCGTCCTGCACGACGGAGCTTCATTGAGGAGCGGACCTTAAACCGATTTGCACTCGAAAGAACGGCCGCCGCTCTCGCGTGCGAAGAAAGCGTGGCCTGCTTTGCCGCGAACGAGCTGCTGCCTTTTCTCTCCGCCGCGCAGCGGCCCTTTGATAATGCGATACGCTAACCTCGACGGAGGGTTTCGAGGTTTACGTTATTCGTTTGCCCCGCTGCTTACGACACGGGGAAACAGTTGCGGCCTTAATCTGCCGTTTTCGCGTTTTTTTTTTACAAGTTCAATGACTCTTTTTTTTTAGATTCGAAGATTTACACAAAATTACGCGTTGAAAGCCATTTATTTTTATCTAGAAAAATTTTTATTTGCAGCAACTGTTAATCGAGGATGCTAATTTCTGGATTTGCAACAAAGTACGTTGACAATGCGATGAATTTGTTGACGTCAGCGGTTTTATTAAAATTTTTGCGGCCGAAGATAAAATATTTGTTGCTTTGTTCTTGTACAGAAGATGACTCACAATTTCCGGTCCTTTGTTATTTAAAAATAGGTTCCTGCGGTGTATATCGTCCAGCGCATATCTATCCACAGAACTCTTTCAGAATCTTCGCTGTAAAGAAATATTTGTAGTACCGAGCGGCGTTGCTCTTGAAAAAGTTATAAATTGTATTTCTTACTCGACGCTGATATTTTATTATTTAACATATTAAATCGCAATAAAAAGCGCAATAAAAATGAACAATTACGGATCAATTTATTATGTTGCAGAGAGTAAAAAAGAATTGGTTCAAGGCTGTAAAAGTGCAATGGATTGTATTTAGAAAAACAGCAATACACTAAAGTAAACAACAGCTCTAAAATACACGTAATCGAAGCAAATGTTTCTCGCCAAAAGCCGACGTACAACTTTCCTCGACAGATCGTAAAAGGCAGAAAAAGATGAATAAGGAGTAAAAAGAGGTGTTAGACGACTAACAAGTGTATTCTAACCATTCCCCTTCCCTCCCTCCTTCAAAGAATAGCTTTTCTCTTCGACAATTAGCGCCGGCCAATTATGAATATCCCCCTCCACGGCAATTCCCAGTTTCCTCCGGCCCACCTCTCGGGGCGAAGGATCCACAATATTTAAAGCAGCCCTTCCCCCCCCTCGAAGGAGCTCCCCCTTCGTCCTTTGTTCCCTTCCTCCCGCGCGAATCGATCCGTTAATTAAACAGCCGTCGCGCGCCCTTGGGAGAGTTGGGCGACGGCACACACCGAAATGCGCCTCGAGCCGCGGACGTATAACGGTGCGCGCCGCAATGTGTCATTGACTCTTTTTCCGCGGGCCGGAGCCCTCTGCGTTACCGGCGCGCCGCGCGGCTTCACCGCCGACGGGCCGCGCATAAATTGCGCAATAGATTTTTTACACCCCCCGGGGACACGCGCGGCCGGGCTTCGCCGATAAATCTCAATTGAAGGGGCTGCCGCCGAGAGTCCGCGGCGAAAATTAGTTTCGCGCTCTCGGCTGGCCGAGGCTTGGCTTTGCTTAAAAATCGAGGGTAAACTGACGTACGAGACGGTAGTTTCGACAGATTTCCGATCTGCAATCAACTATAGGGAGATTTTAAATTCTATAAATGTATTATATTGGATATTTCAAGTAGAGTTTTACGCGACATTTCAAATAACGAATAATTTTTAAATTTATCGTTTTTCCTTCTCTTTAATTGTAAATTTTATAGAATTCCATTTTCCCCGTTTTCATTTAACCTATTTTTACCAGGGTACTCGCATTATTCCAAATGAACACATTCATTACGGAGCGGCGAAAGTGCCATTAAAAATTTCGCCTCGAACTTCAAAAGGCACTTGGCACTCTTGAATTATTAAGGCATTATCTATTCATTAAAAGCCTTCCAACTCCCGGGCAGCTCACTACATCGCCCGGATAAATCATTCCGCTTCCCCGTTAGCGGTCAATTTCCAAGTTCCCGGTACCCGATCCACTTGCAATCCGATTGCGCAACGCGAGAGTAGTGCGTTAATTGTGCGGCGAAACGAGCGTTAAAATCGGATCGCCGGGGCAATTTTCGCGCGAAATCCGCCGACTCTAATCGCCCGATTTCCACGTATACCGAGGCGTGTAACCGCGCCGATGTGCCGCGTTATATGTGAGCCCGCGCGTATATGGAATTAAACGATTCGCGGCCCCGACTCGGGAGAGAGAGAGACTGGACTTGTGCACGTCGCGAGGAGGATAAAAATCTCTGACGGGGGCTTTAAATTTAGCGCGAACTGGATTGCGGATTCCAGGATTAAGGATATGCATTTTTTAAGGCTGCCGGTAAGGAATTGGATTTCTGGGCTCGGTTTTAACAAGTTTTCATTTGTGTATTAACGGACTGACGGTTAAATATGGAATATTGAGAGTTATTCTTAAAAAAATGTTTAATGTATTTATTTCCTTCAACGCAGCTGGAATTTTCGAAAGGAAAAATTTTTAAAAAACAGCATTAAAATTATTCATTTAAAATCCAACCACTAACGTGAAATAATATTAATATAAACCGCTTACGAACCCATAAAGCCTAACGTCATTTTTATCCCCAAAACCAAATAAATCCCAGCGTCGCGTGCACCTACCAGTTTGCGCAAAAGACTCGAATAAAAAAAAAGGCGTCCTCCTCCATTCGTCAGCGGGATCCAGCGCCATCAATAACGCTCATAACGAGTCAAAGATCTACTCCGACACCTGCATATACGCAGCCGACCGGTCCGGCGCAAAACGATTACAAAGTGCGCGACACGCGGAAACGCGAGTTACGCAACGGCGAGGTCGCGAGCGCTGATACTGTCGCCCGAGGAGAGCATATCGCATTCTTTTCAGCGGAAAGGAATGCGGACTTTTTTTTCTCCCCGCGCCCAGGAACGATCGCCGAAGGAGCAAGGAAAAAGGTGGGTGGATGTGTGGCTCGATTTACGAGTTGCGCAATGGTTTGGCCAACTGTAGCGGGAATTGTTCTGGGGATTTTTTAGGAGGAGATTGCGCATGTGTGTGTGTGTAACAGTGACGGTGAGCGAATTCTTTAGCGACGGATTGAAGTAGGTTCGAATTTGCTTTGGGAATTTAAGTAGCCGAGGCAGGTGAAAATTGTTTCTTTTAAACTGTAGACGCGCTTTAATTTCCGTAAATTGATATTTAAAAGCACTTTTCATTAAAGCGAAAGCCGGCGGATGAAAATGGAATTTCGCTCGGTCGTCGGAGTACGTTAATTAAAGAGATACCATCCAATCATTAGTCCGGAAAGACGTCGCTAAAATCTTCCTTAAAAATGCACTAACCCACGGAAAATCTTGCAAATCCGCCGTGCGCAAAGCCCGAGTGCCCCGAAGCGCACATCTGCCCTCAGAAATTATTCAATAAAAGCGGCGCGTCGATTTGGACAATCGGCGGGAAAGGAGCTCGGAAACAAAAGGGGGCGAAAAAGAGAGAGAGGAAAGCAGTCTCAACAGCGAGAGGCGGAAGCGGAGAGCCGCCGCCTTGTACGGAAGAGCCCGTCGGACGACAACAGAGGGAATTCGAAAAGCCGAAAGTGAGGGTGGGGGGGGGGAGGGGGGGAGAAAG
>UCOL01006019.1:0-10293 GCA_900474335.1 Ormyrus nitidulus | reverse complement strand
CTCCCTCCGGCCGCCCCTCCCCCTCCTCGCCCGCCCGAGCCATCGTATGATCCAGGGACGGACGATGAACCCGCCGGGCCTGACCCCCCCGGCCCGGTCGATTTCGCCGAGCTTTTGCCCTTATTACGAGGACAGAAAAAATTCATTAGGCGCTATGTGGCCTTTTCTGCCGAGCCGAGTCGCCGGGGAGACCTTTTTTTTTTTCTTCTTAGCGGGGAATTCAGTTGGAGATGTATCGGCGGCTCGCCGGACTGCTGCGGGATTTGGGTCAGTGTAAAATGTAAAAATTGAGAGGCGAGGCGGAGAGAACGGGGAACGGGTTTTTTTTTTTTTTTTTAATCAAAATTGGAAAATTCTGGAGTGAGGCCGGGCGGTGGATTTTCGAGATATTTATTGTTTTAAAGCTCGCGGGTTTGTTTAAGCGGAGATAGCGGGTCTTAAATAAGATGCTAAATTTTTTGTTCAATGAAGCTAAGCAAACGCCTCTTGGGCAAATAATTGCACGGTGCTAATCAAAGTTTTGTTTGAAGTAACGTTTGCTTGAATTGAGCAAATTTCGAAGAGAAAAAAAATTTTAATCTTTTTTTGGAACGAGTTCCCAACTGATTAACATAATGAAATTGAAAGAAAACATAGGCAGTAGTAAAAGAAACTAGTTTTACTCTCGCGTTTTTATCGAAGCGCTTTTAACGGAGTTGGGTGCTTTTTCAAATTTCCTTTTCAAATTCAAAATCGAATTTGCGTTATGCCGTTCAAGTGATTATCGGATTTTTGTAAAATTTCGCTTTTGAAATTTGATTTATAAGTGGTAATTCTCGCTGCATTTCAAAATTTAAATTTCTTATTTTAAAGCCGCTCGGTGCCGCGCTGTAAAATTCATTTTATATTTATTCCACGCGCTAAAAATGAATTTTATAATTTAATTTGTACCCAAAAAAATTTTCTTCCGTTTCGATGTAAATTCAAAATTGCTTTAAACTATTTTCGTTAAAGAAATTAAGGCTACTGATAAATGTTCTAAATTTAAACTGTTAAATCTGCTTCCATTCAACTAGCTATCATTGAATCAAGCTGCATTGAGAAAAAGAATCATTTGTAGTTTAGCGTGTTTATATATTTAGAATACTAATTTTAAATTGTTGATTTAATTATTTGGAAACACAATATCTTTCAATTGAGTTCAACTGTTACCTTAATTTTACTCGTAAAAAAATTTACTTTTAATACAATTTTGAATTTACAAGGTAAATTGGCAGATTGAGTTTTCGAACAATAATCCGCAATGACACCTAAATAATGGGATAATTGACGAAAATTGGTTTAATTCAGCTTCATTCGACAGTAAAAATGCGGCGAATTTCCAGAATTTCGAGGAATTAAAAATTTTCGCGCGACGGCACAAAAAATTCTTACAACAAACCTTTTGTTCGGAGCTTCATTCCGTGGCAATTCTGCACGTTCTGGAGCAGCGACTCCGGAGCTTCTCGGGAACAATAATTGCCAAAATGGAACGAGCCACGTAGGTAAAGCAGATCTCTGCGAACCTCTCTCTCTCTCTCCTTTTTCTCGAAAAAGCGAAGCAGAAAAAAAAGAAAGAGAGGCAGGCAAAGACAAAGAGAAGGGAGGCAAAGTAAAGAGAAAAAGCAAAGTAAAAAAAGGAGCTCGGGCTCTCTTACTCCGCGTCGTTCGCTCGCTAGAGAGAGAGAGAGAGAGAGAGAGAAAGAAAAAGTAGAGCCTACTCCATTGATTTCCTCGGCACACGGCTGGCCCCAGAAAAAGCGAGACAGAGACGGAGCGACTCGCGGGTCGATTTTTCCTTTGTTCGCCGCTCGCGTATATACGTTTCGCAGCTCTCCCTCTGTCGGGTGTGTGCGTGCTCATATGTGTGTATGTGTGTGTGTGCGCGCGCGCGCGCGAGCGAGCCTCGGCCGAAATATCTGCGAGCGTACGTCCCCCCCCTCCCCTCCCTCTCCCCCCGAGTTTCATAACCTCTCATGCGAATAGGTTAAACGGGCGTACGTGTGTGCACTCTCACCTGTCTCTCTCTCTCTCTCTCTCTCTCTCTCTCTCGTTTCCTCCCGTGCCGTGTGGCGAGTCGCCTCGATCGAGGCTATTTTACGTAATGTCGCGAGAGGCTAGTGAACTACGGAGCGGGGGGGGGGGGGATTGATTATCCGCGTTTTCGGCGAGTTTTTCGGAGAGAGAGAGAGAGAGAGCAACGGAGAGGACCGGGGCGAGTTTCAGCCGGGGGACACAAAGGACGGGGGATTTATACTTCGGACGACTCTCGCCCGGAGTCTGCACGGAGGAAATTTGGAAGACGCTTTTGGGGAAAAGTGTCGCTTCATAGTTTTAGGATCGGAGGTAGATGCAGACTAAATGCGGAATGATAGACGGCGGAGGGTATTTTCGGGTTGAAATTTTTTTGTTTGAATTCAAGGTGGAGTTTGTAAAGTGGCTATTAAAGTATCGACAAGTAGTAAAATGTTCGAATGCATATATATGTAGTTCGATTTCGCGAATAAAATAAGAAATGGGTGTCACATTTATTCTCGAGATTGACAAAAAAATTATCTAATAAGAAGAATCGGTACTTTGCCGATTCCACTATTGGGGAATGACTAATTTGTAGATAGAACTTAAACTTTAAACTTTTTTTTATTATTCCCGTATAAATCTATTTTACATTTAAATAGCATTCCTTTATTTTTATATTTTCAATTTCGTTTTTAACAAGTTTCCACGCCGGAGGATAAAATAAATTTTTTTTATTTCAAAACGGATTAAATCCGACGAAAAATAAGAATCTAAATAATAGAAAACATCGAATCCGAATGGTTACATTCGTTGCTTCAAATCGAGAGCGCTTCGAAATTTCGAATCGAATATTCCAAAATTCAAAATTCAAAACATGTTTCGCAGCGAACACTTGTACCGAAGTACGAATGCTCTATTGAAGTTAACGATGCCAAATGAATCGAAAACACGGTAACCAAGATTCTCATCGCCGAAAGAAGATTCGGTCCAGGTGTGCGATCCTAACTACCTGATACTCTGAAGTACGATCCTCCTTTTTAGACCTTTTCATCTCTGATTTCAAAGAATCTCGGTATTTTTTTACACGCACTTCCGCCTCGCGGAGAAAAAAAAGCCAGTTGCCCCGAGAGCCTCGGGTGTTTGAAGACAACTGCAGAGAGAGAAGTACGTTTCTCGCTATCGATTTTCCGAATCGCGCGGCCGGACAAAGAAAATTCGGGCGCGTAGAAAATTCGATCGAGCCCCGCTATCAGCCGGCGACAGGCCCTGGTTAGGGCGCTTTTCCGTTTCTTTGTCCGGCTCCCGATCCGCGCTTTCCTTTCTCCGCTCCGCGGCCTCTCTGCCCTCTTTGTCGCCGCTCGGTGACGATTATTCTATTTTCGCGCGACGTGCTTTTCGTTTGTTTAATTGAAAGCTCTTTGCGCTCGTCGGCGGCGGCGGTGGCTTAATCGCAAAAAATTGGACGTAATTTCAGTTGGGGCTTTTTGTTTCGAGTCCACTTGCGGGGGATTAATGTTGGATTAATTGTATCGCTGCCGAGGAGGTGAGGTTTTGATGGAGGTCGAATGGAAATTCGAGCTTTATACAAATGGATAAAATGAAGTTTGATTGAAGTTGAATGAAAACGAAGTCGCGTATTGTGTTGATTGTGGCTCCGAGAAAATGGAATTTTCCCACTGAAAATAAACTTGCCGACAAGAGTTTCTGAAAATACCAATTAATAATTCAAATGGCTCGAGAGTATAACTGGAAACTTTCCTTTTAGGTTACAAAGTGAACTTCAAATTGTACAGAAAAGCTCGTATTTTTAAGATTGAGTTATACAATAGAAATGTAACAAGATAAATTTTTAAAACTAAAAAGTAAAAGTTTCTCGTACTCTATTTAAGTTTGAAATTTTATTATTGCAAGCTCTTACTTTTATTAAAAATTTATCTAACTTTTAAAAATTTCTCAACGATCCGCTGCGAAGTCCATTTTATTTTCAGGTATCAGAAACCCCGAGAACAAAAAGTTCTTCAACTTCCCAGTTTTTGAGAGCGTATCTAAAATAGTATCTTCTATTCCTGATTTATTTCCCCGGCATGAAATATTAATCATACCTTTTTAGATCGGCGCGAGGGATTACTTTCTAAATAAATCCCCGAAAATCTCGATCAAAGGCGACTCTTCCCAGCGGCAGGCCAGAATCTTCCGTCCCGCCGTTAATCAATTCACGGGCAAAACTTCCCTAATAATCCCCGCGACGTTGGCAATTAACGCCGCTCGCTAATCAAGCCGATAAAATCCGCCCAACGATCGCGGAAACCCGGCGAAAATCCGTCCGTCAGCCGAGGCGGCGACAATTAGCGGGAATTGACTCTGTAAAATTCAAAAGGTCGAGAGACACGTGCGCCGTTCCGGAATATCATCGCCTTGGCGATGTTCGAGTGTGGGCGGCGCCGTTTTTTTTTCTTCGACTTAATAGCGCAAAAGATTTGACGATTATGATTGACGGAGGCTGACTATTTCTTTTTTTTTTTCTGTTGGTTTTGCGAAGCAGAGGAGTTCGGAAAGTTTTTTGGATAGTTTGGATGGGGGAGGAGGGGGACGTTTAAGAGGAAAAAAGGCCCGCCGCGTAAAAATAAAGCGAGGTGGAGTTGAAGCGGTCGGAGTGGTCACCTTCCGAAGTGAGTCTTTGGGTCACCGGGTTGTACGAAGGGTATAGACTCTTTTTTTAAACAAATTGGAGGAGAAGCGCTAATTTAGCGCGGAAATGAGGCGAATTCGTGTTCGATTGTAGTGCTTGAAAAAAAAATGAAAGATTCATAAGTTTGTCACCTTAAAAGAGATAATTTAAACCGATCTTTGAGAGACGTTTGAAGTCCGCGTAGCTTTATCGAGGAAGTTTACGAGAATGATGTTTGACAGTTTTCACTTACGATTCAAGGCTTCGACCATAGATATCTTCTTAAAAGTCAATTTGAATACATCTTTTTGTAATGGCATTTTACTTTTGCACGAAGAGGTCTTGAAAAGTTTTAGCTTTAAATATATGAGTTATACAGATTCGGCACCCGAAATAATTTCGTTTTTTCGGGGGGGAGCTAAAAAAGGCGGGATGACTAATCAGAAAATCGTTGCAAAAATAGGCGACTTTTGTGTTCCTTTTCTCTGCCCCCCTCTCGTCTTTTTTCGCTCTTCTCTAATATCGTAATAACGTCCGTTTTTTGCCCGATGACGAATGATTGAAGGAGCCTCTTTGCCTTCTTCATCGTCTTCTTTGGCTTCATTTTTTTCTCTCTCTCTCTCTCCTTCTGCCTCTCTCTCTCTCTCTCTCGCCAGCTTCTTTTATAAAAGTCCACTGATTGCTTGGCTCTGTCATGCAAATTTTCGCTATTTGAGTTCGTTAAGTGTCGTTGCTTGAATTAGTTGCAGTATGTTAGCGCGCCGGAATGAATTATCGAATTATCGGGATGTTTAGCATTTGAATGACAAAAGGCATCTTTCTCTCTCTGCCGGGCTTCTCCATTTGCCGTTAATGATTTAACTCCGATTTATGCGGCTGAAATAGATGTCTTGCGACTTTCAGTTGCCTCATTTCGGCGTTTCGCTTCGAAATGCAGAGACGCCGCTCGCTGTAATTTCAATGGGTTTTGCCTGTTTAAAGGGACATTAGGAAACCGCGGGTCTTTAGAGGAAACTTAAATGCCAGCTAAAAGATCCTCGAGAGACTTTGGAAAAGCTTTCGTTGGCGAGACAAAGAAATTTTTTACAACGTCGAAAGGATTATCAACTAATAAGCGGTTTTCGATACAAAGCATCAACTACTAGACTCGGTTAGAAAAAAAGTATAGTAATCTTTTACTTGTATCGAGTAGTTTTTTTTATGAAATTACCAGTTTCTAATTTTAGATTTAATGAAATAATTAGGCATCGAGGAAAATGCGTCGGCTAGTCTTTTTTACGCCGGTATATTTCTTTGCACGATTTTCATGCCTAATCGATCGACGTAAATTTCAAGTGGAAATTAATGATTTACCGCGGCAAAACTACCGGTACCACTAACCCAAGCAAAATTAATAATTACTTATCAACCCGTTTTATGTAACTGTTCCGACGACTAAATAGTAAAACGTCCATTTATCAAGTGATTTACGCAGTTTTGCCGATTAATAAACGCCGCAATTAAGAGCCCCGGTTTTCCAGGAGAGACTTTCCTCGTGCATATACATATATGCGTACAACGCGAGAAGCCCTTCCTCCGCCGCGGGCGCCAAAATTACGAGCAGCTCTCTCTCTCTCTCTCTCTCTCGGATTCGGCAGAAACGGGCCCTCTTTTATTTTGGCCCGGCGATCCTCGTTAATCTCTCCCCGGTCCCTTCCCTTCCTAATCCGTTTTTATTCATTCCTCGCTCGCTTCTCTCTCTCCCCCTTTCGGGCTGCTACCGCGAGGAGAGTTCCATCTTTATATACGCGACGGCCGGCCCGGCTCTCTCTCGCTCTCCTTTTTTTTTTTTTTTTTTTTCGGCTGCCGCTGCGGCCGCTGCGTTCTTATTATCATTTTTATTGGCGAGCGGCTACCTCGCTTGACTTTCCGGTTAACAGCTCTCGGCGCGGCGACTGGCCTGGTGTGTGCGTGAGGGAGCGCGTGCACACATTCCCTTTTGCACCTCTTTGTTTTGCGCAGGCGCGCGGGAGGGAGGAGGAGGAGGCGGAGGAGGAGGAGGAGGCTTAGGAGAGCGAGAGATTCTCCGGGCGGTTTTATTGCCGGAGCGGACTGCCGGGAATAAAAATCGTTCATTAAGCTGTAAAGTGAGTGTAGGTTAAGAAATTTAGGATCGCCGCCGAGCACCGGAGTTAAGTGTTTCGGCTGCCTCTCTTATTTGGGTCAGAAAATTTCAGAGTTGGGAAAGTATTGGGCAACGGGGAGGGGAATCGATAGCTCGGCGATAAATTTGCTTCTGTACGCTGGTATTTCTTGGAAATTCGAGATATGGACGAACGATTTGTACAAGAAAGTTCGGTGCCCGAGGATTTTCTCTTTATTTTTTGCGATGCATAATAAATAAGGCAGAAAATCGCTTTTTACCGACGTATTATTAATAATGCTCACTGCCTCATTACCGAACACTTTTCCGGTCGGGAGCAGTTTTATTTTTTCACGAATCTCCCGGCGAATGCTCCCGTAATTTATTCCGCTTTAGAAATTATTCCCAATTTTCCTTTAAAAACTAAGAAGAATCCAGAATATCCTTCATTCCCACTTTCTCCAATCAGCGCCTCGAAAAAACTCGCGCCACTCCGCCTCGCGCCCCAATCAATCGCGGCCCGCCTCGCATTACCGCCTCTAATCGAAAAGGTAAGCGCGGGGGCGTGAAAGCCCGGAAAACGTTGTTTATCAGCTCGGCGGCCGGCGTCGTCCATCGATCTCTCTCTCTCCCGTTCGTTATTTCGCCGGGCGCGCCGAGCGGCGAAACTCAAAAAGCGCACGTACGATCGGTTGACCCCGACGTCGTCGTCGTCGTCGTGCGCATCGAGCGCCGGGGAATTATTATCGACCCGGAGCGCCCGACGGCGCTCTCTCTCTCGACGAAAACAATGAGAGTTTCGTCTAGCCGCGGAGTTGCGCGAGCTGTGCGCGATCCCCGGGTATCCTCGGGACGGAATTGACGAGTGTTGACGTTGACTCGAAGGTGCTTTGAGGAATTGGCTGGGGAACGGGGAACGGTTTTAGCGGGGACGGAGATTGGAAGTTTTTTTTAGTCGGGAGTGAGGAGATCGGGCGGCGGCGATTGGCTTGGAGCTCTATTGAATATTTTCGGTTTTAAGGAAGCAGGGATATTTTATGGAAAAAGTTTTGTTAATTTTGTGATTTATGTGTTTACACTTGAGTATTCTTCAGTATTATTACTTCATGGAAGACGTTTATTTTAGATTTAACCATTGGTAGAAATGTTAAGCAGTTTTTAGCTAATTCTTAGCTTGTTTTTGTCGTTATCAAATAATTAAATATGTTTGCTTATGAATATTTCAGTGTAATGATATTTTATCTTTTAAAATGATTTTCCAATTTTTTAAATTTAATATAGACATCAATTTTAGCTAAAAAGTGCTCCATTTGAGATACACGTTAATCAGCCCAGCTGGTTAATTTTCTATCAGGGACGAAGGGGACTTATTAAAAAACGATCGAAAATTTAACTTTCATAATTTCAAATGTTTAATATTTATTTTCCTGCTTTAAGATTCTGGCTAAAAAACATTTTGTAATGATAGACAGACGCTACCACCACTGCCCTCTTCAACTATTTTCAATTTTAACCCGTCAGAATGCAGGACGTTCGAGCACCTACGAAAGTTTCAGTGCCTCACCGGCATTTTTTTTTTTTTTTTTTTTGCCGCGAGATCGAAAGTCCAATCGAATCGATACGGAGATTGAAATCGGGATCCCAGATTTCGATTAAGAAGGGGGTTGCGCAGCCCGAGAGATACAGATTAAGCCCGAGATTTATTGCCGGGGGTTGAAGTGCGCGCGACGCGACGCCTTCCTCCCAGTGCATTTAACTCTTGTCCATTTCAATTTTGTCAATATATTTTTTCCCGCCTCGCCGCTGTCGAGTTCGCGCTTTTTTTTTTAAAAAAAAAGGAGTCGGATTCGCGTACGGAGAGATGAAGGACGAAAAAGGGGATGCTGCCAGGATTCGAAGGAGGGAGGCGGGTTCCGATGAGGGAACGAATTAGGTTTATTTAACGAAGCCGGG
This sequence comes from Ormyrus nitidulus, assembly GCA_900474335.1. NCBI lineage: Eukaryota > Metazoa > Arthropoda > Insecta > Hymenoptera > Ormyridae > Ormyrus > Ormyrus nitidulus. The sequence continues at coordinate 1,513 of UCOL01006019.1, read as the reverse complement.
AATTGGATCGTTAAAAGTTAAAAGGCCCGAGTTGTAAAAGAATCTATAAAAAGCGATAACTTCAAACTGCGACAGAATAAAATTAAAGTTTAATTTAACGACAATTGAAAATAATGATCGCAGTCAATCTGCATAATGCGTTAAGACAGTGATTCAATTGAATCTACTAACGCTGAAATGGCATTACGTAGCGAAGTTAACTAGCATATCTAGTTTTAAAGGCAGTTTGAATGTGAAGAGGGGAGCCAAACTCTTCTCCGGCGGGATTTTTACAGTAATTTTATTTTGGAGGAAGCTCGGAAGTAAGAGAAATTTAAATATACACTTTGCTTTCGTTGCGAGAAAAATTTTTTAAAAATTCCACCGCCCTGGAAATTCTAGAACTCAAATTTTAATGCCTCCACGTCTCTTTGCAAATGTTACGTTTCACGTTGTCCAATGTTACTTTTCAAAAACGTTGATATTTTACATTTAAAAGAGACGCTTCCAAGTTGCTACCGAGAATAAGGTTAAATCGGTTTAAAAATGAAATTGTGGTTAAAATTAATACATTGAGAAAATAATTTATTAATAGTGACTATGTTTGAAGTTGAATTAATATATGTTTTAGCAAAGTAAATACTTTATTGATGTATTACTATCGGAAACTATAAGCTTTTTAATAAAAATTTTTATAATCCGCAGATTATTCTAACCTTACATGTATAATCATTTTATTAGAATATTATGATAAATATTCCAATATTTTATTCTATAATTTAATGTCTGAAACAGAATTTGACAAGATAGTTTCTTAAGTGTATTAATATACGCTAAATCGATTTATAGTACACATTTTTTCTTGTAAAGAATATAAAATTGTTGACAGTTCATATTTCAAGATAATTCAAAATAAAGAGTGGTTCAATTTCAAATTTCATTAAATTTCGATCTCACTATTTTTCTTTGCGCTGTGTCTATTCGCACCAAATCCACGTAATTTACGTATTTTTATGTAAATTGAATTCCTAAAGAAATTATGCTCAATACACTAACCCACCCTACCCGCCCGTAATAGCATACTTTAACTAATATATTTCCGTGAGCTGTTTCACTTGTAGGTTATTATTTCTTTAGTAATTTTCAGTAAAGTGACATCTATCCACTAAATAATGTACTATATTAACATACTATTACTACTTTTCGCGTATTATCGTTGGGGCCAAAATACACCCCCAATAAAAAAAAGTAAAACCAATTCATCAGAGGAAGGAATTGAAACTAATTCAGCTTTTAACAAAAATTCAAATATTAAGTATGAAAACTGCGTGTTTAATGGAAACATTACAAATAATTTTTATTGTTGTACCGATTATAAAAAATAAAAAAAAATAATAAAGAACATTTTTATAAAATTGAATATTTGTTTAATTGAAAAATAGTATATTTGTCATAATAAGCTTTTGTGTATTTTTCTCTACTTATCTCTTACTTACTTTCCTGGGTTGCGATGCCTGCCCGCGACCAGCAGCAC
>UCOL01006018.1:0-10302 GCA_900474335.1 Ormyrus nitidulus | reverse complement strand
CAGATTGTAAAAATCTAAAAAATTACTATAGTTTCTAGTAAATTTTATGAGATCAATGATACATTTTCATATTTAGACTTGTTAAAATTTACTAGGAACATGGTAATTTTTTTAGATTTTTACAGTCTGTGATCAAATTAAAATGTACTATTGTAATTTTTACTAGAAAATTTTTCTCCGTGTACATAAAAAAATGTCTGAAATGTGCAATTTTAAGTTCTTTGCTAGAATATAATCGCAAATTTTTTCCTAATTTATTTAATTAGGCGTTGTTTAACAATGATATAAAAAAATGTTATTCAATCTGACTTTTTCTAAATGCCGCCTTCAGCAATTATATGAACAGTATATATTCACATACTTTTTTGTTTGGTTATCAAATTGATTTGATAACCAAATAAATTCAATTTTTTGCTCAAAATGTGACTTAGAAAATGTATATTATTAAATTTACCGTTCTAAAAAAAGAACTACTTTCATTTATTCAATTATTAGGATAACTATTTTAAAATAAGTAAAAGAGTTTTAAAAAATTTTCCAATAAAGCAAAAGCAATGAAAAAGAAAAACGAACTTTCCCTTATTTCTTAAACGAAATGCAGCATGAATGACAACGAAGCGTTTCCGTGAGCAATCCGGACTTGCAAAGGGTTTCGACGTGGCATTTCCCGCGGGAGGCGTATCGCCCCCATCTCCCCTAATGCCAATCTCGGAAGCGTTACAAGGGCCGCGTTATATCGTGCGCGACAATGCGACTACTCTCGTCAGTGGGCGAGGCCGTCCACTGCTGCGGTGTCCGAAGATCAATCTCGCCACGTCTAGAGGGTAGAAGCTAATGCTTCAGTGGGGACCGCGAGTTTAACTATTTCTAACGCTCTTGCGCAATAAAGTTTTATACCGCGCGCCGACTTTGAGCCGACGACAAAATTTCGAGTTCTCACGGTGGCTCTTTTTATGTTCATTTTTCCTGACGGATACTTACTTTTAGTAATTCAGAAGAAATTGTATTAAGATTTTTTTTTAAAACATATAAATTATAGTTTTTTATAGTCTGTAATTTTAGCGATAAAAATTGCTTTTACAGAAATTTTTTATTTAAAATTTTTATTTATATTTTTTTATCATTAAACTTCTATGATCTAATAGAAAAGAAAGAACTAAAAGCCTCCAAGTTCTTAAATTGATCTACGAACATATATTAATATATGAATTCCAAAATATAATTGACAACAGTTCACACTGCGGCAAATGGTTGACATGGACCAGTATATTATACAACGAAATATTATGATTATTCGAGTAAAAATGAAACCCGTACAAATGTAATGTCAATATTTGCTCTTTAGAGACCTTTAATTAATAGAAGTTCTGATATCGCGTGAGCACTAATTGACGTTTAAACCTTCTTACGAAATCAGCGATTCGTTATTCTAACGTAAAAAAAATCTTTTTCTGATATTTATCAATAAATTAGGATATTATTTTTATTCAAATTTTATGTTCAAAACCATTTTTTAAAATTGATTTGAAACTTGTCGTACAACTATTTATATTCATAAAAGAGTTCTTACAAATAGTATGTTACAATCACAAAAGTAGCTAGTAAAATGAGATCTCAATTTATAAACTCATCATCGAAAATTTATTAAAGGGCAAATTTTTCGAAAGTTAATATTTTAAAAATTAAACGGCACAATTATTTGACTTATGTATTTAAATTTATGTTTATTTTATTTTTATTCTGAACTCGTGCAATCTTAAGGTTAAATAAATAAATAAATAATAAATGAAAACATTTTTAATACATTTTTACAGTGAAAATAATTTCAGTCCTCTTTTTTAATAGAATGAATACAAATATTTTTTTCAATAATAAGGAAAAGTAAAAGAAAATCTGTATAATCACACGTCAATTCTTCGCGACCTGATTCCATTTGAAAACAAATCACATAGGAAAATGGCAGATTACTACGATTATGCGACTGTTTTCTCTGCTATGCGCATCGCAAAGTAAAGTTACTATTCATTCCACGTCGAGATATATTGGATTGACAATTTTACTGGAGGCAAAGTTATAAGCTCGCTGCAGTCTGGGGTATTATATTTCAAAAGTTAATTAAAACCAATTTAGTTAATTAACTGATATATTTACGTGCCCTGATGAAATGGATCACGATCATTTCTTTTTACACTTACTTAATTTATACAACATTTTTGAGATCCATATCAAGTTTACCTTTACTTTATGAAGAAAAAATGATAACTAGTATATAACAATGGGCAATAAAAAATTTAATTTCATAATTTTGGGTTTAAATATAGGTAATTTTGCATTGAAAATAATTAGCTTTTATTAAATTAGAATGCAAAACAATGCTTTGAACCGTTCTCTGGTGTGTCTGGTGATATTGCAGTTTTTCTGGCAAAGCTTTGCGACGCATTGCGTCTACCTTGACTCGAAGCGTTGGCCAATGAACGGCTTGACGAGACAAACATATCCGCGTGTATAAACAGACCGAAGAGTACAATTTTGCATCTTCCTCGCAGCTTCGTATTTATCAAAGTATTTTTAAATGAAGCTTTTATTGTGTGTCTCGACAGATACCGGGAACGAATTTTCTTGACAATAAAACTGTTAGCAACCCAATCGACTTAAAAAAATTTAGATACGCGCGTACAAATGCCATTTTCGATCTTAGTATAGCAGAAAATTGGAATTTTTTATTCTAAATGCTTTCATCAAAATCATAAATTGTATAATTTAAAATTGATACGTAAATTTATTTAAGTCAGAAATTAAATAAACTGTTTAAAATCAAATATCGAACTAACGTGTCAGACTCGTAGCTCACCTCATAGAATTGAATGCCCTTGATTCGTTTTACTGAAGGTGGTAAATCGAGATCGAATAAAACAATGAAAAAGTGTTATGTAGAGAAACAATGGACCAGTATTCGAAGTATGAAAAGAATGTATACAAATCAATGCTTTATTTAGAATTCTCAAAAAACTTTAATGCTTTTGTCGGACCGTCCAGAAAAAGCCGAGTTTAACTTTGACGACAGAAGAAAAATGTTTCCACATAAAAGCATCAAAGAAAATTCGTATATTTTTTAAGCAATCTAAACCTTTCAATCACACTTTTACTTTTATAGCTTATTTAAAGTTTTTCGAAAAACAAAAAAACTAGATCGATTTGTCATTTATAACTTTCAAATTACAAAATATAAATTTTTTTTTTTTTTAAACCATCGTCTTTTTTTCTAACCTTAATTCGTTTATTAAAGTAAAAGGGTTCTCATAAACAATATACATATTTTGTTGCCTAGGAAAATGTTTTATTTTTTCAATATAAAGTTTAATCGAAACTTTTTCTGATAAATGTAAAACAACAATTTATTTTTTCATTAACATTAAATTAATTTTTTTATCTATTTTTAAGAAAACGGTGTAATTTAAAAACTATATGATTTTTTAAATTTGAAGTTAATAACTAGACACAATTAAGTTTAAACAAATAATAATCTAATTTGACATCACACAACTGAAATTTTTAATATCAAATTATGTATATTATTATATAACTTATAAAAACTTGATCGGTTTTCACTAATGAAATATTAAATAATAAATCTTAAATGTAATTCCAAATCAACAACATATTGTATTTTAATATTAAATATAAGACTACCCAGCAATTGAAGTATTTTCACATAAACAATTAAGTACAACTTTGTTCTGATAAATTATTTTGCTACTTCCCATAATTAATTAATTGCAATAAATTTATAAGAAATATATAAAGAAAAAAAAATAAGCTTAGACATATTGAAATCAGATAAAAAATAAAAATTTGTATTGTCTTAAACCACGCTTTTACTTTCATAAGCTGTCTTTTGAATTACTCATACTTATAAAAATATAAATGTTTAATCTTTTTTCTTGTATATTAAGTACCTTCATTTAACACATGTTGCTATTTAAATTATCAGATTTAAATTAGTTAAAGACACACTTTTTTCTAAATGCTTAATTTTGAAAAAACAACCTTTTTAAAAATTTTCAAGTCATAGAAGTAAATAATGAAATAAAAATATGGGGATACTTACATTTTATTATCCTTTTAGTGATCTTGTCAAATAAAGATGAAATCAACAAATATTCCTGCCAGTAATAAATTGTCCTTATAAAAAATATGCAAAACACACAAAACTTAACATAACCTTATTCTTTAAGGTTTCTTTAATTTTCTTAATGTTTTTAGATAGTTTTAATTTTATAAACTGGTAAATTGAAACATTAAATTCTTGTCAATAATAAGATGCATTTATTTATTAATTATTTGCATAAATTAGGATTATAAACCTATTAAAATGTTGAAAACGAATTCAATGTTTACGTTGTCTCTAAACACGGAAATAACGGGAACACTCCCGTCATCTGCTGGTATTTAAAACAAGTTCTACCGACACACGTGACATTTGTATTCGATAATGCTTGTGTTGGTTGCTGGTTCTGGTTGGTAAATCAGCACAGGTTTTTTTAGTTTGCCGGACACAACAATTCATGAAGAGCAGGCACATATGCTAAGTTTATTAAAAGATTAATATTAAAGTACTCATATAAGTGTTTAGAAAGGAAGAGTAAATGAGGCTCGATAGTGTTCGTTTAAAAATAATTCTATAATAACAGCATTGATCAAAAAAATTTACTTACGAGTATTGAAAAAAAAGTAAACACGTGGTTATAAATACCCGCCCAGAACAGAAAACTAACCATTCAACGATCACCCCACTGAATAACAGCTGATTCTATTAGTTGACCTTTAACTTTCCTAGAAAGCGAAAATAATGCACGTAAGGATTCTTGACGTTTATCATGGCCACGATTAGATACAGATCGTGCAAACGTAATCAGCTTATACGTCGCTTGCTTAACTTGCGGCGGGAGCATGTCCTTTTCTTATTTAAGTACTGCAAGGCGTCAAGAGATCTTATTTTAACGTAAGTTTTAGTCACGGTTGAACTCTTGACCTTTCCACCTGCCAGAAATAATTTGGGACAAATTCTGTCATGAAAAGGTAAAAACGTTATAGTTTTAAGTTGATTTTTTTTTTTTTTTTTTTTTACTAGGATGTGGATTCAGTGACACTGACAGTCTGATTAATTAGGAAAGCTTCGAAAAACATGAGTAAATTACGGATGGGGTCAGACTACATTCCCTTAGTAGAAGAAGATGTCAGCAGGTTTCGAGTAGTAATTTTATTCTCAAGGGTTGTATGGTTTACAGTGTCACTGCCTTTTTTTGGCTTTATATTTTGCATTGTATGGTCTATACTATATAATTTTGAGAGAGCAACAGAAACACACTGTAAAGTGTACAACTTCCTCCCATCAGTTTCAGCTGCAATTGGACATTACAAACCTCAAAAAAGTGTTTGGGAAGCAGCTATTGCTGCTCAAGCTGTAATAAGAGCTATAGCATTATACATGTATTATAGATATTATAGGGAGACCACGTATAAATGGGCACAGGGTATGACCAATTTTGCTCTTTTAAGTTACTTCTTAGAAAATGTAGCTCTAGTTACATTAAGTTTTTGGTCTTCCAATGAAAATTATGGTAATTTTTAATTTAATTGCATTTTTTATATTAAAAATAGCTCATCACTTTTTGAATAATTTTTCTAATATTTTTTCAGTGTTTCATAAATTATCTTTTATAACTTTTCTACTTATGTCAATAATGCACATGGTAATATCCTATGTTATTGCCAAAAATTGTCGCAATGTTGCCAAAGATATTAATGATAATATCTCAATTAAATGGAAGTTCAATTCAATGATGTTAAACGTGACTGCGATACTTTTAGCTTGTTACTTTTTTTATCGGCACAATAAATATTGTGAGCCATTTGGTAAGACTTGTATATCTGAATTTATTTTTCTCAAATTAATTTTGATTAAAGTTTAATATTGTTATATTTTCAGTTTATTCAATGTTTGCTTTAGCTGAGTATGTTGTGGTTATTTCAAACATAGCATTTCATGTAACTACAGCATATGATTTTGCAGGTACAAGTTTGTTAATATCCCCAAATGGACTAAGAATTATTTAAGAAAAGTTTTTTTAAATAAATTTCTATTTATTATAAATTTTTAAAACTTGAATTTGGTAAAAGTTCTTATGAAACAATTGTCTTTGCACTAAATTCATACAAAAATTTGTACATACTTAAAACTATAATAAAATTTTCTAAAATATTTTTTGTAATTTGTTTCTTTGGAAAAACCAGCTTTCCAATTCTCTCACGTAGGTAACTTTGAAATATACATTTTGAAACTGATTTAATAACATCACAATATGTACAATAATTATGTACAAAAATAACAATTCCATAGACTATATTATTCTTGTATGAAAAAGTTTTTTAATGTAAATTTTAAATTTAAATTACTTTTAAAATTTAAAGTCATTTTCCAATTTATCTGAAATAAATCTAGCGATAGCCATAGAACTTGTGGCTCCTGGTGATGGAGCATTTCTACAATGAAGCACTCGACAACCTATAGTTCCTTGACCATTGTCAAACACAAAATCATCTACAAGATTTCCTTTTCTATCAAGTGCCTGTGCTCTGACACCCGCTGGACCCCTGAAACATTTTTTTTATGTACATTCTATCATAAAATTTAGTTTAACTTTGCCAAGAATAATTTTTTATATCACCTTTTTAAGTCAGAAGTTTGAATATCTGGAATGAACTTTTGTAAATCTTTAACTGTTAACTGGTAAAATATGGATTTTACTATTTCTGTGATTCCGGGAATAAAATTCTTTAAGGCAAGTTTCCAAAGACCAGGATACTTGAACATTTCTATACAGTCATTAATATTTATATCCTTCCAACTATATCCTTCTCTTGCCATACATAATACTGCATTTGGACCAAGCCACACATCTCCATTTATTCTTGGAGTGAAGTGAACACCAAGGAATGGGAGATTTGGTTTAGGAACTGGATATATGTTTGTATTCACTAGGCACTTTTTTTCATCTTTCAGCATAAGAAATTCACCACGGAAAGGTATAATTTGTGGAGCTTGATCACAACCTGTCATAACAGCTAACCGATCTGAGTACAACCCAGCACATGTCAATACATATTTAGTATTTAGATACTGTAACAGATAACAATAATTTCTTAAAAACACATATTAAATTAAATTTTTAAAAAATAATTAGTTTTCTGAGAGGCATACTTTGTTACCCTTTGAAAGTACACATATTGGTAATAATTCATCATTGCCTTTAGATTCTAAAGACTCTGCAAATCCAGAAACTTCAAAATTTAAAAAAATGTCACCTCCCATATCTTGGAAATCTGCAGCAAAATGTCGACAAACCTTAGCCCAATCTGTTATACCTGTCCATGGAGTCCAAATTGCTTTTTCTCCCTAAAAATTTTAAAAAATAAATAATTTTCTCAAGCATGACTGTTTTCTAAATAAAACTGTTTTATTTACCATACAATGGGGGGCATAATTTGAGATACACTCTTTATCTATCAATTGGACATCAGGACACTGATTTTGACATGCTTTTTCATAAATACCAATTAGACGATGCACTTCATCACAATTCTGAGCCACAATAAGTTTTCCTACCTTTTCATGAGGAATATCATTTTTGCACATGTATTCATATGACATTTTTGAACCTTCTACGCATAGTTTAGCCTGAAATAAAAATAATAATTCATTATTTTAATAAATTTATAATTAATTTAAACCTTGATAACTTTTATTTTATAACTAACTTTCAGACTTCCAGGTTTATAGTAAAGGCCAGCATGAATTACTCCGCTGTTATGACCAGTTTGATGTTTAGCAAGGCAAGGTTCTTTTTCTACTAGAGCTATTCGCATTTGCGGATGTCTACATTTCATTTCTCGGGCAGTAGCAGTACCTACAATGCCACCACCAACCACTACTAGGTCATATCCACATGAATCTGTCCTAAAACATATTTAAATCCATTTTTAAACCAGCATACTTCATTTCATATGATAAATGTAAACTGAAAATAAACTTTTCTTAAACAATGTTTTTTATCAACAAAAACAATGCACTTTTATTAGTTGAATGAAAGATTATTAAAACAAGCATGTATAAAAATATAATTATTGTGTTTACCTTGTACATTTCATTCGGAAGAAATTTTGTGTGCATATTAATGTTAATCTTCTGGAGGTTAATTTTCTGATTATAGACGTCGACATAACGAAAATTTTTGAACTTCTGAAATATAAATTACTTTCATTAGATATTACACAAAGAGATTTTAATAAATACATGAATAATATTTACATTAAATTGCACGAGAAATTCGTTAACGAATTCGTTAACGAATTTCTTATTCAACTTTTTATCTGATTTTAATCATTTTAACTATCAAAAAGTCACGCATATTACAAAGTTAATATTTAATTGCCAGTTATTAATTCTTTTGATATTACATTGATGATTTTATATCTGACGATTTAGGTTGTTTTTTTTACATAAAAAAACTGTAACTTGAGATAAAACCTGTAAACAAATGCTATACATAAAATGTATATATTTATATATATGATAAAAAAGAATACCAAACTTCGACAAATTTAAAAATTTTAAAAAGCCGCCGCCCTATAAAATTACTACGACCTAATTGCTTAGAAAACATCATTTTCAATATTATGTAATCAAAGCTGTATTAAATCATTTCATGAAATTTGAAAAATATGCATAAAATGATTGTATCAATTTATCACAGTTTATAACAAGTTGCAATACACCGCATAAACGGAACTTTAAATAACTAGATTTTTCGCGCAGTTAACCTTATCTTATAAAAATCAAAATATCAAAAGAAACAAAGAATTTATTATTATTTTAGAACTATATATTACTTGGTATTCGATGCCTCTTTTGAGAAAACGCTGAACGTTATTGAAGCAAAGCAAATCGATCGTGCCCCGACAGACAATTGAGAGATAATGTACTGAAGATACCTTACACCGACAGGGCCGTACGTATATGGAAAATCCAACCATTTTCGATTTTTCTTGTCGCCTTTCGCGTGTAATATAAAAATAAAATTTAATAATTCTCAGCTACTTTAAATAAAATAAAAATTTTCAGAATATATTTTGCTGTATTTTAGGTGTAAAAAATAAATAATTAATAGTTCATTTCATTAAAATATGAAAAAAGTAAGTAAAAACGTAAAATTTATTCACATTTATTTTCATTTTTCTTCTTAAAAAAAATATATTTTTTTTTTAATTTAGTTATTTAATGTCGCATCCCCCTGAAAAATATATTTCTTCAATCATTTTAACGTGCCAAGTAAATTTACAATCTAAACTTTATCAATTTTTACAACAATTCTAATTAAATTTTACTATATAATATAGTAAATTTTTAGGATAATGCAAGTTTGTCCCCCCATTACCCATTACAAAAAAGTATAGTAATTTTTATTAGAACATTTTTCTCCGCGTGTAGTACTCTTAAAAACGGAGAGATTTATTCGTAGATGTGTCTATATATTATAAGGAATCGACTCGGTAGCTTCTGAAAATAATATTTATAGTCGACGCGAAACTAAAAAATTAACTTTTTCCACAGGCAAATTAACAGGCGCAGTTTTTTTAATTAACTATTATACACATGCAGTCCAATTCAAAAAATAAATTCCACAAGTAATCTTACTATATTATCTAAAATGTTATACAAAAGAAATTTGTTTTTTTACATCATTATTTTGCATATTGCTGGATTTTTCCATGTACGGGCAAATCTCCGAACTTGGACCGTTTTAGCGAAAAAAATCGAAAATTTTAAAACAACTAGCACATCAAAAATAAAAATCTATGCTTAAAAACAAAAGTGTACGTCACTTAATTAGTCTATAAAAAGCACACTTTAAATAAATATATATTGTTTTATAATAGATAACGAAAAAGTTAGAAAATAATTTCGTCAAATTTTTTAATCAATGGTTAAAACATCAGTTACAACAGAAAAACGACATTAAATTGTGTAAAATAGTATATTAATTAATTTTTTTGCCTAGCGGGACAAAAGTACTACTTTCCCTCCCGGCGCTGAATCGGGAATGTTGTATTTTCGTCCTCGCTAGGCAAAAAAATCGTATACGCTCCACGGGAGGTAAAATGGCAAGGCTCGCCTTGGGCTCGGGTGTCAATTTACACGCGCTATGAGCTTACCAATACTTTACCTCCCTAGGTGCGTAATAT
>UCOL01006017.1:0-10313 GCA_900474335.1 Ormyrus nitidulus | reverse complement strand
TTCATTTGTAGCGTACCAATAAATTAAAAGGATTTTAATGTTATGATAGAAATATTATTTATTAAAAGCATCTTAGTCTAACATAGAAAATATTTAGCGCACGCGCAGCGCGCTTGGAAGGTGCTAGTAATATATTAAATTGGAAAATATATTTTTACTTTTTTTTTTTTAAACCATCAACTTCATACCAAGATTAATTGACCAGATACCTTTTTATGAGCTAATCAGGGGGCCCTTCGAAACAGAGTGCAGTATTTCCTTGCTAACTTACTGTAAGAAGCAATTATTCTTTATTACAAGACGCTAGGATCGTTAATTTTTTTTTTAATAGCCTTAATTCACGCGTTTCAGGAAATAGATTTTTAAAGTCTTAATTGAACTTTTTAATAAATTTATTGCTACTTCTGTAAAAAGACCCCTCTATTCCTACACTTAAAACTGCAATTGGTAATCTTGTAATATTTATTAGTGAATATTATGATTTTCAGAATATTCAGACCGATTCGGCAGTAAACATTTTCACCGTCAATAATACCGAAAGAAGGACATTCATTCGCAAAGAGTTCCAGATCTTGGGGAGCTTCAAAGTTTTCTCAGCTCACCGTCGCAGAGTTACACGGAAGCGTATCGATTTTGACGCGCGCCGTCTGTTGTCGTCTATCCAAATTCATTTCGCGCTCTTTTCGATCGTCGTCATGCCGGTGCCAACCTAATATAAGAAGAAGAAGAAGGTAGTAATGACCGTCTTTGTTGAAACACTTTTGCATGGTAACTTGCAATTTCGCGAAGAGTAATAAGTTCGGTAGCAATTCCCTGGTAAAAAAATAAGCTAACTAATAATTTACTTAAGCTTTTTCTAACTAGCTAAATATGTTAGAGTTAAATCTACGAGTTATGATCCAGCTAATATTTTTCTTTATTCGGAGATCTTTTGATGACGCTGATTGATAGAAATTAACGGGACGCAGCAGTGCCCTCAAAGTTACAGGTTTGTGGATTAGTTGTGTTATTTATTAGTATAACGGGCATTTGCGAATCTTGTTTTTTTTAAGGTTATGCTATAATTTTAATGCAATTTTTATTTTTCTTGCTATATAAATCACATAAATCATGTAAATATCCTTTCATTGTAAATTAAAATGTCAAAAATTACAAAAATAAAAAATCTATTTAGAATTAATTATATTCTCTCTTTTTATTATTTAGTTACAGAAGTAGTAGATTAAAACAAAGTCGAACTAAATAATGACAGTCCCGGTAAGTAATCTATTTTTTTATTCTAAAAAAACAATTTAAAGTCTCTGTTGAAAAAGGCTTGTAAAAACTGATAAAATTTATAGTATTATATCGGTTTTTATGTGTGTGTATCTGTACCATTTTACTATAAGATTACAGAATTTTATCGTTTAATTTCCGACGAGCGTATTTCCTGTGCAAAATCGGTAGATTGCGAGGGAGATTCCGTGATAAACAATAATTGTTAGAGGCTTGAATTATTCGTAAGAAATGAGAAACGTAAATAAACAATGGATAGCGCGACGTGAGATGGCAAACATGTACGACATTCTTATATGACCGGTATCAATACTACTCAATACATTGTCCGTCGCCGCCGTCATATCATAATCTTTTGCCGAACTTTGACATCCCTTTAGATAATCAATTTATGAACGCGTAAGAAAGTTTTTAAGTAATGAAGTCGTGCGTTTCACATAACTTATAAACTACACATTTACAGTATCAAAAAGGATATTTATATTAACATTAATTAAAATTACTTTTAAAATCAGTAAGTTATTTTTCCCGTTTTTTTTTTGTTTTTTTTTTTTATTAAAGAAGGCTTGCAATCGTCTTTTATTAAAGTAAAAATATTAATTTATATTCAGTAGTTTTATTTAATTTAAACAACTAATTTTAAAAATTGTAGATCATATTCGGCTTCAAACTGTTTTAATTTCTGGGCAGGTTTTTATATTAGTATTGTGTAAAATTGTATTTTTTTTTTTCATTTTTTTTTTCATTAAACTTTTTATTTTTACCGAAGTTACAATATCCCCCCAGCAGTGCTATCTTATACATTTTTAAAAAATGTTTCGGATGGCTGCTGTAGGACAAAGTACCATTGTGTAAACTCTCAAGAAAATATTTCAATGCTTCTGTGAATCCTATTCAGCGTTACAGCGTGCTTTTTATATAATATTTAGTAAAAAAAAAGCTTCAATTCACAAATTTTCAACTTTTTTTAAGAAAAAAGTTTTTCATATTACTCCGCATTCCATTTAATTAATACATATATATTTTTATACCCAAAAAAAATTTTTAATCGCAATTATTAACCCTTTTCATTCATGCTTCTAATGTATCTTTAGCGAGATCCTTTGAATTTAAATAGCGCATGCGACCTTCTATGTAATCCCAACTTTACAGGATTGCCGTGTTTTAGAGACAGATATGTTTCTCTCGGGTACTCAATGCTTATTTTCGAAAAATCTTCTGAAATTAAATTTCCTAAAATGTGTCTGTTACGGTATAAAATATTTCAACAATATTTGTTTGGCACGTAATGAGAATTTTCTGTGAATATGACAAAATTGCGATTACTCGTTAGATTGTGTGTCCAGTTTTATTAAAATCTGTTACATCTATTACCGGTAGAATTCCTTTAATGCTCGAGATGCGAAAACATGATTTTTTAAAAGTTCATAAAATAGCGCTTCACGCACCGAAAAACAGCAAGTAAAAACAAATTTTATGCACGTTATATCGAGCAATATATGATTATTCAATTTTTTCGCAAGATATAATTCTCGTCTCTATTTGTTTCGAATTTGATTCTATAGTATAAGGCCGGCGCAGGTATAAAACGGAACGCTATAACTTAAGAGTGTAAAACTGTTTGCGCTCTCCTAAATCGCCGGTTTTATTTTACGAACGAATAGGTCATTTCGCTCTAAAATCCGACGATTCGTCGTATCGCGGCGGTGTAACGCGAAACGAGATTACGTTTTTCAATGGTACAATATTTATATACCGAGAACAAACTCTCCAGTCTTTTCCCATTACCCGTTCAAAGGCTATCCATCAGTTTTACGCGCGCCAATGGTATCAGGAACAAAGGGAGCGACAACTACTTCTTAACGAAAAATAACTTTGTGCATTAGCTTAAGTAATCCGCGCCTAGATTATTCCGTCCCCTTCGATCCGTCTCCGCTCTTCTCCTCCGCCGTAATAAAATTTGAATTACGAAAACCGAGTGCAAATGTTTAGATTAGCTTGTAAGGCGAAAATATAACCAAGCTCCGGTATTTTAATTAAAAAAAAGTACGCGCGAGAGCCATAATTCTCATCAGTCGACGTTAAATTAGAATTTGCAGGGGACTCGAATTAATATCGCATTAAAATTAGCAACAAACAGCTTGGCCCTGCAGGCGCCTGCGCGCTCACCCCCAGTATAATTAAGCGAAAAAAGCGCGAGCGCCGACCGAAAAATCGACGAGGCGAGGAAAGCCCGGGGACCTCTTAGCGACATTATTGATCGGAGCTTTGCTCCAAATAAACCTATTCCCCGCGACCGCGCGATTTAAATAGGTACGAAAGCTCTCCCCCCGCCGCCGCCGCCGCTGCCGCCGCCGCTAAGAGGGATAGACTAGTTTGCTTTTCCCGCGCTTTCCAAAGTCTCTCCCTCTCCCGGCGGCTCGAATTAGCAGCGCCTCTCTACCTGCAACGACGACAACGACGACGACGACGACGACGACGACAGGGTCGGAAAGAAAAACACAAATTGCGGTTGACGCACCGAGGAGAATAATTAACCCCCCTGCGAGTCGTTCGATTATAAGCCGGGGCGAAAAGCACATCCGTACGAGAGGCTGTGCAGCGCGCGGAGCTTTTTCTCCTGCTTCTTCTTTTTTTATTTTCCCAGTCGATGAATCGTACGAGCGAACGACTTGTGTGCTTTGTAGAGAGAGAGGAAATTTCTCCGATTTCATCGGCAATCTGGTTTTCTGCGTTGCTGGGCGCTGGAAAACGTCCTTTTTTTCTTATTTTGAGAAATGTACGCAAGGAAGATTTAAGGCGCTTGCTTTCGCTTTTTAAATCTAAAAATAAAAAAAAATCACTCGGATCTCTGCGCTGTACCTGAAAATGCAGCGATTAATTTCTCGTGGAAACGGGGAGCTTACAAACTATATACATGTATATACGAGGGAACGTTTTAACGACTGCTATTTTTTAACTCGGCTTCTGCCGCTTGCAATCGCTAAAAACAAAAAGGGGTAGCCGTGAAAAGTCCATCTTTAAGCCTGAATCGGTGAATATACTTTTCTCTCAATAAGGGCTTAATTAATGAGCGTCCGCATTCGGCCGCAAACGATTCACTGGCGAACCAGCGAAATGGAGAGCGGCCGTCGCTCGCAAGTAATCGCTGGTTACTCGCTCTTCCGTGAAATTGCACTTGCAAACATATATCCAAAAGCGAATGATATCGCTAATTTTGCCGGCAAGACAGACTTAATATCCAGCGTTTCCACAGCTACGCACTTGTTACATGGACATGTACATGGTGTGGATAAATATCTATATGCATATGATAGAGGGTAAGAATTGGTGAAATTATATACCTCGGGTGGCTGACAACTCGGGGGCAAGCAGAAGAGCAGCCGGAGCGATCTTCCACTGACGGACGCCTCATTTTCCCTCGCATCCCGTATCGCGATATCGCGTATACAAACCACTCTCTCACACACCAGAACAAAAGCTACATATACATATATCTGTATACGCGTGTAAATGCATCTAACACGGCACTCGCGGAAGCGGCGAGCCGTGCACTCGACCTTGTTCCGGCGGCGCTCGGTTCCTTCCTCTCTCTCTCTCTCTCGTCGAGCGCGCGCGCGAAAAAGAGAGAGAGAGAGCGAGACGACTCGTCGATCGATGGAGCGCAGGGCCACGCAGTCGCCGCTCACTCACCAAAATCTCTCGTCTTCCGTGCTGATGATCTTCATCTTCCGTTGGCGCCAAACTTACAGGCTATCGCCGGGACTTACGCACTAGAAGCTCACAATTCATCGTACCGTCGCTAAAGCATAACGGCTTCGTGCGTACAAAAATATACCGTGTATTTACATTCGTTGTATCTCGAAACTTTCTAGGTTAACGGATCACAGCCATGTGGGACGCTTTTTCCATGCTGAGCGCGATTCCTTTACACCTTCTGCACACCCGGCGCGCATCCTCGGATATAACTCGTTACGTCTATCATTCATCGCTTCGATTTTATTTACAACGCCAGCTCAACGCCACCAAGAGCTGTTCCAGGATTAGCGCAAAGTCCTGCGTTCCTGCCGCGACAGAAGGGAGCCTGGTTCCTCCGGCGGACGGGAGATCGGAAGGATCGCTCGCGCTTTTCGAGTTTGACGCTGAACAAGCAGAACTGGCACTCGCTTCGGGGGGGTCGTCCGGAGAATACGGGAGACGTCGCCAATCGCCGGGAATTGCATTGAAAAGGTTACATAAGCAGAAAGTGCAACGGTCTTTGGCTTCGAAGGATAATCCAGGCTGCTCCTCTGGCGAACGTCGCCGCCCGCGAATTGGCGAGGTCTCGCTTTTCTCCCTTCGTTTTTTTTTTCTCTTTGAAATCGTTTTCACGATCATGTCGCGGGGGCTTTCACAGATACTCCCTCGGCCTTCGCGGCATGTCAAATTGTCGCGACTCTAAATCCTGTCTTTCGCGTCATTTTGAAAGCACGTCACGTGCCCTGTAGCAATTCGTACGATTCTGAAGGCCGAGTTGGTTAATTCTTAATAAGCAATGCAAAGGGGACAGGTTAGAGAGACAGTAAGAAGAGACGAGAAGCGAGAATGTTCGTTAGGCTCTTAATGGGAAGCATTTGAAACTGACACTGTGAGCTTCCGAGTTGGATGGTTAACCTACTTTAATTTATTATGCACAATTTTCGTGAAAATATTGACAAAACGTCGCGAGCCTCGGAATACCGCGCGCTTTCAATATAAATAAATGCAAAATCTCGAGGCGAAATTTCGGGCGCTTTATGAATTTTGAATTTAAAAAAAAGACTATTCAAGGTATTCCGCGAGATGCGAGAGGCAGATTTCGCGGCGGTGCGGAAGGACTTAAAGTGTAGTTTCAAGATGATTCACGAATTAGTTGCATGCAAGAGCTATTTTTGTACAAGATGAAAAATCAATGCTCCGACGGGGTTATTAGTAGCGATTCTATCGCTCTCGCCTGCATTATCATTGCGCCTCGGTGAGAGCGTGAAAAAAGAGAATTTCAGTGGCAGATGCTAATCGGTCCGTGAATAACAGTGCCGAAAGGACGCGTGCCTTCGGCGGCTAACCTCGAGAGAAAGAGATGAGGGGACACCCGTCGGACGAGGAATATTCGTCATCCGTTCGGGCGAGCGACATCGATTGCGGGACACGCGGCATGCAGCGTCAAACTCGATTGCTCACGATCCGATCGACAGGTTAAGTATGGCAAGTCGTTACCTGATTTCCGAAAATTCATGGACATGAAGTCCCGGCGGCGGCCCCGCTGTCGGCGCCGCGGGCCTCGAGAAGCTGGCTTATCTTCGGTGGCTGGCACTCTTCGCTGCTGGGGTTCTTGGGGCTGTCGGGGCTGTCGGTGCGCGCGCGAGCGATAGATAGGTAGAGATAGAGAGGGCGAGAGTTCACAATCGGCGCGCGATCGGTTCGACGCGAGCGCCCTCGGCCTCGTCTCGTGTCCGGCGCGCGGTCGCGGCGGCACTGCACTCGTCCGTCCTCGGAGCTTAAAGGGAGAGCTGCCACTGTGCGGCTGCGGTCTCTGGCGGTGTGCAGTGACGGGCGAGGTGGTGCTCGCTGCACGGGAACATCCCCCCTAATGAATGCAGCGGGCACGTGCGAGGGATTTTATGTCGGGCGCCCTCCGCTCCCTCCCACTGCTGCGCACGCCTCCTCCACCCCGACCTCCTCCCCGTCCTCCTCCTCCTCCTCCTCCCCCGCTGTAACCCCTTCCCGGAGCCGCGGCAAGCCTCACCCTGCAGCGGCGCGTCTCCGCCGGCCGGAGTACATCGGCCCCCGCCGCAGCGCTGCAGTTCCGCCTGCCTCCCCTAGCTCCCTCGGCCGGGCCTCCGCCTCGGTGGCTGCGCGCCACCCTTCTGCCCGACCCCCCTCCCCCGGCACGTAACGGCAGAAACGATTTTCCCGACCAATCGCTCGCGCGGCGCCCACCTTCCGGAGCCTGACCGGCGCCGAGCGAGCGGAGCTCCCGGTTTTCGGGGAGAGGCCGATTGCCAGGCGAGTCAGGTGTAAGCCGCCGCCGCCGCCGCCACCGCCGCGAAGCCCGCCGTTCCCTCTCGTTAACCGCTCGGGCGCGAGGTCCACACTTACCTCGGCGAAGGCGCCCGTCCGCGGGGTGGGGTTGCCTGTAAGCTGGAGGGGCGCCGCCGCCGCCGCCGCCGCCGCTGCCACCGGGAGCTTGCGCGAGCTTGCGAGTTTAGGTCCTTCAGTCGCTGGCGCCACCTGCCGGGCCTGCCGGGAGGCGCGAGCCTCGAGCGTTCGGAGCTTTAGCCCGCGTTAAGCGTGTCCAGGGATAATGAAGCGATAATCGAGTGCTTTCTATGAGGCTCCCTCGGATCAAGGGCTCCCGAGGCCCGTCCCGCTGGGCTGCTTAATTCGAGCTTGCGGCTGCGGCGCCGGTTTACCTACCTCCATTTTCGAATCGTCGCGGCTTTTTCAGATCGGTTCTCGACTCGAGCGTCGCCCGCGCTTCAAATTCACCAGTGCTTTTTGTGCCGCGATTCTTATTTTTTCAAAAGTCACGCTCAACGTCGCGCTCGGTACTTTATTAGTCGTATGTGCACAGTGTTATTAACCGAAGCGAATTCCCTCCTCCCTTTGTACCTTTATCTATCGGAGCGTTAAATACACACTTTTGCGAATGAATAATTTGCAGCTTGCTCGAAAATCAATAATTTGCGCGAGCAATCAGCCTTAATTCGCAATTCAGCTGGAACATTGTTAATGTACATGAATTTCATCTAATTTACTTTAAAAACTTTCATGCAATTATAAAATACCTTTTGAATCTCGTTATTAAACTTAAATGAACCTTTTAGGAGAGAGCGGGTGACGTTGTTACTGCATTAGATTAAAGTATCCAGCAATTAATATCAACCAAGTCTTATAAATTTAATAGCACCAAAGTACAAAGTTTAGTGTGCAATATTAAATTAAATCTTATCCAAGTTCAAGTAAACTGAATTTTTAATCGACTAAATTGTAAATCTTATGTTTTTAGTAAAAAATTTAATGTAAATGTGAAATATGATCAGAAAATTGCAATACATCCGGAAATTCGATTATCCAAACTAGAAAGATACTTTAAAAAAATTCTAGTACCTCGATTAATTAATTTGCAATAGCTGATTTTTTGAAAAAATAAATGATTAACCTGAATATTTCCATTATTTACAAATGTCGAAAAGGCCAATATTTGAAAATTTGTAATAATTTTTAAAAATATTTTGCAAGACCATTTCATCATTTTCGCCTAATGAAATGCTTCCATTAATATCTCAAATTCATTCTTTTTTCGGCTTAAAATGTATGGATAACTTATAAATTTTGCAAAATTTGTCGAAAAAAACAAAAGTAATTTCTTCCTCGATCGATAAATAATATTTTCAATTTTCAAAATTTAAAAAAGCACACTTACACTATTGAAATCCCCACTAGTGAAAATGCGTAAAACGATAAGGTAATCGTTCTAAGTATTCTAGAAAACTAATTACTAAGAGAACCCCAGTGCCATAATATTGATCGAGAACGCGGATCTATTACAAAGTTGATCAGCAAAAGACATAATTTATCATTCCGGATTGCAAGTTTGCCGCGGCGAAGAAAATTCTACCGTCGGTAATGCAAGCTTGCTGCTTCCAGTTCTTCCTCATTATACTTTTTTAATAGCTCACATAATTACTTTGTAAATTCTACCCCAACGACTCGGATTAATTGAGTCTTGGATTTGTAACTCTTAAATAATGAAAATTCAATATTTCAATCGACGTTTCACCTCTTTGTCACCGAAATCATCGCATTTTTCTTTCAATTTTCTCTCTCATTTTCTTCTTGCAAAAGTCTAGTCTCCATTTCACAACAAAAAATTATTGCAGCGGATGAAAAATGAGCAACACAGATTAAAAGGAGACGACGCTCGATTGTTTCGCAGAGAATTTGTGTTACTCGATGTCGCTGTAAGTGATTTCTCTCGATTCTCAACTGACAAACAGCGCAGCTCCGTTGAAGGGCGTCTTCCTTTGTCCTGCGAGAAAACTGCAAAGATCGGATTTACTCATTCCTTTCGCTTAGGAGTCTTTCTCATTTTTCCAACTTCTTGCCAGAGAAAATACTTCAAATATCTAAAAGTTTCCAAATTTGTTTTCGAACATTTCCTTTTCTATTGGGGTGAAATTCAGTTTTAATACCTTACGCTGACTTTATTTCATGTAAGTATTTTCTGCAGAAAAATCCCCTTTTTATTCAGCAAAAATGTTCCGACTGAAAGTTTACTTGAAAGACTTGTGAGTAGAATATTGATAAACAATTAAACAGAAATATATACCAATATATTTTAAATATTGAAACCATCCCTAGTGAAAATGGACAATTGCCAAACTTTGTAAAATACTACCAGTTTTGGGCAGAACACTGCATAATACTACCTAACTATAGTATTTCGGATGTTTGGCAACATTATACAGTATTTAGCATTTGTTACAAAAGTTTGTCAACACCCTGACAGCGTTCAGCAGGGTTTCGCAAGATTTGACGAATTTGCGTTTTTTTTTTTTTTTTTCAAAATCTATAATTAAAATAAATTTGACAAAGTATAACAAGGTTGAGCGGTAGTTGGCAAAGCTTAGCAATGTTTGGTAGTATTTCGCAGTTTACCGTCTCCCTGGTAGAATTTCAAATCTATAAAATGACTATGAAAAGTTGCTTGTTCTTAGGCTGTGGTGAAACGCTTTTTCCGATCATTTTGAACCATTTAATAGAAAGAACATAACCTCACTTATTTTTGTTAAGTTGAAGTTTTTGTTCTCACTTATCAAGTGAATGTTTTTAAAAGCTTTTAAGTGCTGTGAATAACTTATAAAAATGCAGACAAGCCGCTTAAACAAATAAACGTTAAAAACTTTTCCTCCGTGAGAAATTAAGCACAATGTGAATTTCAGCTCGTCGTCATTTTCTCACTCCAGTTCTTAGATCTTTTTAAGGTATCTAAACTGCCTAATAGAACAAGCTTGGAA
>UCOL01006016.1:0-10311 GCA_900474335.1 Ormyrus nitidulus | reverse complement strand
TTTTTTTTTTTTTTTTTTTTTTTGGAAGTGAGAATTTTGATCGAATTTTAAAATATATCTGTGTTCTAAAAGCAAAGGTGTTAAATTCGTATTACACATCGAATTCGAGCAAAAAGATATAGATATTCTTGTTCGCAGGATTCTTATTTAACATGAAAATAATATTTATAATTTTTTGTTTAAATAATAGCGTTAAAATACTATTTGAGGATGAATGAAAATTTAATAAGGAATTTGTAGAAATAAAGCACACGCCTGCACGGATAGTCTCCATTATCGCAATAAAATTTAATTACAAGTCACATAAAGTTTCCGCTTACTGACTTTTAGCCTGTTTCTTTATTGTAAGTTATTGCAGTCTGGAATTTCTCTTTAAATCGCTAAAAAAAATCAGCTCTGAGCCAGTCTCTAATTTCATTTTAAAATGTATTAATTTGAAACCAAGCTTTGTTTTAAATTTTTGTTTCCGTATAAACATAATTAATTACTGAATTCATAACAATTTTTAAATCATTTATTCAAATTGTATGCGTGGTTGGAAAAATTTTCATTGAACTTTTTAACTAAAACCTGTAACTTTCCTGGAACAAATCATTAAATAACACGATTAAAAAAAAAATTAATCGAGGCCTTTAATTATGTAAAAAAAATTGAAAAAAAAAACGAATAAGAGTCGAAATTGAATAAGATTATAAACGAAGCTATTATGAAAATTTTTAATTAAAGCAATGCAAAAAATTTTAAATTTAATTAAAAAGCTCCTCCACCCCTCATCTCGCGTCTCCAATTGGCTCAGCGCGTTACACCCCCGCGCGTACCCACACACACACACAAACACACGTGCACGCGCAGACACAAAGACGAACAAAACCGACGTGAGCTGCCTGGGAAACTCCGGAGAAATCATTGAAGTCCGGCGGTTTCCGTATTCCCTTCAGGGAGTTTCTTTGGGGGCCCGGGCACTCTCCTTCACTTATCTTAATGGTAATTTAATTGAAACTGAGTCGATTCCATTCGCTTTAAAAGCGATACCTTACAATTTCCTTCGTAAACAGGGTCACAATTGAAGGTCTTGGATGACGGGACACTAAGGATTTTCAAATCTCTGCTTGCTGTTTAAGTCAATTTAACAAATCGGATTTAGCTTTCGTCTTCTGAAGATATTTTCTTATACAATTAGCATATGATATTATTATTATTATTTTTAATCTCGATTTATTTATTTTTGCAAAATTTTCATGTAGCTTTAAAAGGAAATATGTTTTGTAAAATGCTACAAAATATGTAAAAAAATAGCTCGAATATATAGCTACTGCATTTCTATTCATCGATAACAGTGAGATAACAATACAAGTATTAAAAAAATATTCCTTTTGCAGAATGGCTTATTGTATATCTATTGTCAATTTATTTAAAGTATCTCGATAATACTTTAAAAGAAAAATATAAAACTAATTATTTTTAAAATTTTGATATACGTATATATTAGAGCAGGCAATTTTGCAGTCGAAAACACAAACAAGGCAGCAAAAATTAGTTTTTATGGAGCGTCAAAAAATCAATCAATCACCGTTTTCATTGGCGTTTGACACAGGTTTTAAATACCACAAAAAGTAGAACTTTAAGAAAAAATTTAACGTGTTTCGTTACTTTTACTTTATAATTTACGATTTATCTACCCTAACGCAGGTCTAAATTTTCTTTAAATTAATTATTCACGAAATGCCGTTCCACAAAGCAGCCTTAAAAATTTTTTTTTTAAGATAAACGTAGCGAAGCACTGCTTATGTCCGCGATAAATAAATACAACATGGAAGCTATAAGACAGACGCGATACGACGGCCCATAAAAAGGGAATAAAGCCGTAGGTTGCAGTTTTCTCTGCCTCCTTTACTTCTTTACTACCAGAGCCTCCCCACGAAACTGCAGCATTTGGGAAACTTTCGACCCACTGCTTGCTTGTGAATATGATCTTTCTCTCTCTTTCCCCTACTTTGGCTAACTATATCCAGCTTTCTCTACTCCTTCGCTTCCCACCACTTTGCTCTGCTTGTGTATCTTTCTATCAAAGTGAGGGGTTCAAATTTCAAGTCAAGAACAAAATGGTGTGGTAAAGAGTGTTTATTGTAACTGCTTTACTTGCAGCTAAGATATACACTATTGAAGTATTATTCCGATCAAAAAGTAAAATCAGATTAAAAATAACTGTTAAATTTATTTTAATAAAATTTTAGCTCGAAATGTGTCAATATAAACATTTCACAATGCAACATATTTTCCCTTTTATAAATATTGGAAAATCTGTCCACGACTATGATTGATTTCGGCCGCGGTTTTGTAATGTCACAATATTTTTTAAACTAAAAAACGTTTTTGATCCGTGTACTTTCGTTAAACATCGAATAATACTTAAACCATACATTACTGACGTAATTTAAAGAGCAAACAAAGATACGAATATAAATAACAAGCAAATCAGCAAACTCCGACAGAAGTTTCACTGCACAAATGTTTAAATAAAACTCCCTTTTTCCCAGTCCAGAAAAACGGGCAATTAACCCTTACGACACGTGTTAAAAATTGAATCTAAAGCTTATGTTTTATCGCCCAAGGGCGTTACCGTACGTTACCCGCGTCGTTACCGCAGAAACAACACGATATTCACCGTGCGCCACAAGTAACCATTCGCGCGAGCTCCATACATTCCCCCCCCCGAAACTCTTTTTCTCCCATTCCCATTGAATCGCTTTTTACATCCTCCCTCGTTCTCCACCCTTTTACTCCTCCGCGGGCCGAGCTCGCAAATCGCCGCCGCCGCCGTTCCGACTTCTGTGTGATTTAAGCTCTTGAGCAACTTTTCGCGCGGCCGCTTCGGGGGGAGGCTACTCTTAATTCGCGCGAAATATGAAAGGCCGGGTAATCCCGACAGATGCGCCGTAATCGCGAACGCGGCCTCTAATGGATCCGACTTTTTTTCGCACGGAATTCCATGGGCTTCGCGCGCGCGGCAACCCGGCAGTTGTTTATAGCGAGATTTTCCGGCTGAACAGCCAGTTTTAACTCGATACGCCGGCCGTTCGGGGCTTTTTTGCTTGCGCGCGCCCAGTGTTTTGCCCGTTTTAGTTTCGGAATGCCGGTATACGCTGCTCTCGCGCCGGTCCGCGGTGATAAGGTATTCGGCGAAAGTTTTAACGCGTTTTTGACCGCCTCGGAACGGCCGCGTACACTCGACTACCGAGTACTTGGGAATTTGCAGTTTAAGCGCCAAATTAGTTGTAACGAATTGATTTTTTTTAAGGCGCCATTCGCAAATAAATTGTTTAACTTGTTTCTGCTTTTCGCGAAGTACGAAATAGAATATAAGAACGAGTTTATTCGAAGTGAATCATTGTATTAAAGTTGTTTTGGAAAAAATATTTTCAAAACACTTCTTGTTGAAACTTTTTGCTTGACTATACCTCCGAATTTTCTTTTACAAGAAATACTACAAAAGTGTTCAATAAAATTAGAAGTCCAATACGTAACTAAGAAAAAGGAAAAGCCAGTTTCGAAACCTTTTTCACTCAACCCCTGCTATTCTTCGGGATTCGAAAACTCTTTTAAAATTCGAGAGCACTTTTGGAATTGCCGCAGATAAGATCGCAAGTGCCGTCTTTGTATTTTTAATGGTTTAGAATAGACCCAATACCAAAGCCCTTGTATTGAGTATTCAACGGTCCTCGTGCAGTATACAGAGAAAACTTTAAATTAAATAAATAAAAGACAAACTCCGTTTGGAATATATTTTTATATTCGCTTATTATTTTAGGATTGAGTCCGCTTATATTTCAAAGAAAAACTTATTAAAACTGTGCAACGACTATATTTTCTTTTAAATTTCGATAATACGATCAGCAAAATAATTATAAAAATTCAAAAAGCAAAATTGCGAAAAGCTCCTTATTTCCAATGAACTTTTGAGTATCGATAAACGATAGAACTAAAGTTTACCACCGTGCATTAAACTAAAAATTGAATCTGAACAACCTCGATATAAAAATTTATCTATTTTCTTTCTTTATTATAACATTTCGAAAAATATTCGAAAAACTATCGCGTGTTTAATCAAGCACCACTCGCCCGCCCGAAGAATAGTTAACTCCAAATGATTTCAAATCAGTAAATCATGATTCAATTCACGCCCAAGACAAATCGCTCTCATCCATCACTCGAGCCTATCCGCAATCCCGCGCTCTCTCCCTCCCCCCCTCCTCCGCGTTCGCATTCCTCGCTCGAGAGAAGCGCATAATCGCTTCATCTCTCCGCAGTCCTCTCCAGCTCCGAGTAATCCACGGAGTAAAAGGCGGCCGGCTCCTCGCGATTACAGTCGCACGCAAAGGAGCGCAAAATTCGCGGCCGATTTCCTCGGCGAATCTTCGCGCGTGACTCCCGCGTTGATTGATTATGTTGGCCCATTGAGGCAGCATCGTGTCTGCGCCCCGGAGATAATGGCCCATTGTGATTCATTATCAATCACCGGGGCCTTCCGTCCTAATTAACCCCCAGGAAACGAAGCCGCGCGATTTCACCGAGAGAGAGAGAGAGAGAGAGAGAAGCGAAGCGCCCGAACACGAGGACGCCGAGGCACCCAATTCTGCGAGGGGCTCCCTACTCTGCACGGAGATAGCGGAGGGAGACGCCGACGACGTCTTATCACTCGCGCACTATCGCCTCTATGTCGCGCCGAGTGCTTACTCGCGACGGCGGGCAATCGATAATGGAGCCTCGAGGATTGGAAAAAAAGGATTGCGGCCGGCCGGAGGGAAGGATGGCCCTGTCTGCTCGGCAAAATTGACCGGTTCGATTGGACGCGCTGGGAAAGTCCTTCCGGGCCGCTTTGCCACGGAGATGGGCTGAAATCGAGATCCAACGGTGAAAAATTGTAGTCGGGCGAAATTAACGAATGGTCACCTACGGATTTGTTGGAAACAGTGGCTTGGAATAATGCGGATGCATTTTTAAGCTGAGTTGAAGTTGTATTACTCCGGAAAAAATTGTAATTTTCTTGGGAAATTCATCGTCACCCTGAGGAAACAGTTTCTGGGAAACAAGGATTCATATAAATCTCTTCCAATTACTTTTCTAAGATAACGGCGAACTGAAGTTATTTAGTAGTAAAAAGGAAAGGAACAACTTATTGCATGTCATTGCAATAAAAACAAATAAAAAAGATATATAAAACAATTAAATGTTAAAAAAAATTGCAAAAAATAGCAAGTCTATTATTTGCTTACGCTTATATGTAGCCCGTGGATGACGAAGCTTCTTTTTTGTTACTGGTTTGACGAACTGAATCCCGAAAGGGACTCCAGACGAATACTCTCATAAATCCATGATTTATTATTTTTGAGGTCGCTGAACCTGAATCTGCCGTTAAAATTATAAAATTAAAAATGATAACTCAAATATAACCGGTCGAATAGTAATGTATCCTTTATTTGAATCTATATGTACACTTTTTGGTAGTCTGTATTAGAGCAGTCATTTTGAATTTTTCAGTTTTGATGATGGATTCAGATTTGTTCACTCCAAAAATGTCTCAGTACCACTTTTTCTATAAATTTTTAAATCAGTAATGAATTAACGATAATTTTCCTCTTAGATCAGAGGATTCAATTTTATTTTTTTACTATATTTTGAGTTATCATTACGTTGTAAAATAGATGTTTCCATTGATTACGAAAACTAAGATTTCATAATAACATTATACGCATTGAAATACATAACAAACTCAATAAATCAATTGAATTTTCGCATAATCGTTGAAAATGAGTTCAAAGAACATAATGTAGCTTAAGCTTACGCAGTAATGCGGATTTCGTATATAACAGTGTACGTGCTAAAAGTATGAATTATATGCCAAACATGTTTAACGCGTATAAATCACTGTTCATAATTAAAAAAATGAATTCATCGGGGTAATTTGCAATATTTGGTTCGGTAAATCTAAATAATAATCATAAGCTTCTCTTAAATGTATTTAATTCCCAACAGCCTACTGGTTCTTTTAAAAAAGTAAATTTTCTGTACAAAATGATTTATTTATAAATATATATTTATATTCATTAATATATTAAAATCCTTTTGAGAGTAAAGATGAGTAGCGTTTACTTTATGTTTCAGATAAGTGAAATTAAGAAGTGCAGCTCGAATCACTATATGTCTTTCACACTATAATAAGCTTTTTCATATTATACAGATCAATTAAAGAAGATATTCTTATCGTGCACATAAATATGATTCACTTCGATTTTATTTTTATAAAAGTATATTGTTACACGGAAAAGTATTTTAAAAAAAATATTCAGTAAAATTATTAGAAAAGTATTTTTAAAATACATCAGACACCTACTTATACCTATATACCACTTCAATTGTTCCCCATAATACCAGCCAAACTTATTTGCCTTACATTTTTCACATCTAATACCTCCATCGCAAATGCATAACTGTTCAATCAAAGGCTTCAACCTCGTACTTATTTGCCCTGCAATACTTACAAAAATCATAGAATTTTCGAAAAAAGAAAAACCTATATACAGCTGCAATATAGGCGAGTGGCAGCCTTTAACCAAACTTCCATCCCATCTCGCAAACAAGCGAAAGATCCGCGAACTTTGTTTGCCTAGGTGCGGAAAAGTGCGCGGGCGAGAGAGAGGGGGGGGGGAGAAGAGAAAAACCTTCGGAGAATTTAAATATTGATCTTGACGGTGGCGGACGAGCGCACAATTTGTCGGAAGCGCGTCAAAACTCTTCGGCACACACGGATCCCCCTTCAACTTTTTTAATATGTCCCTGCTCTCTCGCCTCTCTCGCAGTAAGTGCTCCGAGCGTTAACCCTTTCAGGCGGAGTACTTGGACACACGCGTCTTGGAAATTCCGCAAGTTCTCTCCCGGCCCCTCGCGCGCGCGCGCGCGGGGAGAGACATGCTTTTCTACCTACGCGGAGACGGGTTATTGGTTAATCTTACTTGTCGGGGAGGTGGGAATTCCAAAGGGGGGAAGATGCTTGCGACAAGCGCGCACGTCGGAGTTTATATTAAGCGGCCCGGGGGAAAGGGCGGAAATTTGAAGATTCTCCGACGTCGCGCGGTGTGTACGAAACTTTTTCTCGCGACGCTAACGGAGCGTTTTTCTTTTTAAAGGAGCTCGTTGCCGAGTGCACGTAGCCAGTCGTTTTGTTTCGCGCGTCGGAGGACGGGGAAGCGCTGAAGGGCCGCTTTTTATTCTCTGGATTGATGTAGGAAAGTTGTGACTAATGTTGCTTGTTAGAGCGGCTCTTGTACTGGTCTCGGGGTACAGTTGATATCGTGGCAATTTATAAGCGATTTTTTTCTCAGTTATTACGTTTACGGTTGATGCATAAACTGGTGGATTATTTTTGAAAGATGATTTGTGTAACTTTGGACGATCGATACGTACTTTATTTTTTAACGAAAATTCAGTTTGGCGTTTGTTTTAAATTTTGCGCACAATTCAAGCGAAACATTTATCTTCTGAAAGTTACTTTCATTTGGTGGCTCACAATTAAACTCGACTTTCCGCGTGTCTAAAATGAAATAATAACATTTTCACAGCGTTCCGTGTAAGGAAGACAAGGACGAAAGCCGGCGAATATGAAACACTAACTTAAGAAGGGTAAAAATAAGCAAGAGAGGATTAATAAGTTCGACGTTTCGTATTTCTAAAAGATGTATTTACAGTATTAAATTTTCAAGAGATAGTGATTGAAAGTAATAAAATTTACTAAAAATTTTTGCTATTACTGTAAAATATTAAATTCTACAAAGTTAAAATTTTCTTTTTCCACGTAATTCGTGTTAAATTTTAATACAAGAATTTAATTGCACGAATTTGAGCTTTTAAAAACTTTTAGAACAAACCCATGAAAAATAAATATTTCACTTCAAAATCAACATTTAAACGATTAAATTAACTTTACAAAACGAGAAATTTAATTAAATACGATCTTGATTTTTTACCATTATCTACACCCACTCGAGAAAATAATATCGCATTAATTTCCATAAATAAAAGATTGCCTTCCCGATGAAGTTCGCGAACTAGGCAATTTCACATTAGCCATTCGTGTAATTTAGGTCAGTTCGCGGCTTTACTATACGTGTACGCACACTTTTTTACCGTTTCCCTCGTAGCTCCGAAAAGTTTCGCAAAATTTTTTATTTCCCGCATTTATGAGCCTGCAAAAAATTTCAAGAGCTTCGCTTTCTAAAAATGTAAATCATAATCGCGTTATAACAGGGAAAAAGCTCCGGCTTTTGCTGAACTCATATAAAAATTATGCGAAATACGCATTTGATTCTTTAATGAATGCGCATTGCCGAAAGTGACCTGTTTAAAGATTAACTGGAAATGTAAAAGTATCCTGTAAAGTCTATCGTTATTCGAAAAGTAACTTTGTTTTTGCAGTCTCTTACCAAATCAGCTTTTCACTTATTTGCGTAAAAGGGTTACAAGCTTTCACATCAAAAATTTTGGTATGAAAAGCTTGTAATTTTTGCAGAGAAATTTTAAGATATTCGTGCCAGTTCTTTATATAAATCATAAATTTATGCACACTTTTACTTGTGCATTAATAAAAACCTAACAATATTAGGTAAAAACGTAACATAATTTTTTCTGTCTAATTTACGTCACTGCTCACTAACTATACCCTTTTGTCGCAATTTCAATTAAATTTCAAATTCTAAAGATACATCAAGAATTACGCTATCAAACCTCAGTAATCATCCCTCCTGCCTTCTACATAATCATATCTCATTAACAAAAGCGCAGCTTCTGTCCCGCCATCAAGCCCATCCACAGCGCCACCAACGACCGCCAAATGCAGAACCGGCGCAATTTCGAAAATCACTTCAATAATTGCTAAATATACGCTCTTCCCCGGAGTGCGAAACCGCGTAATTGATTAACGTGCCGATTTTTGGGGGCAAATCGAATGGGGAAATAATGCCAGGAGGCTTCGTATAAGAGTGCCCTCGACAAAAGGTACTAATCGCCCTCACCGCCGCTCGTATACGCATGAATTTGTGAATAATCCGAAAATCGAGGCTTATGAATAGGCAACGAGCGAGCGCGCCGCGTCCTTGTCCCGCGCAGACGCGCATTGTCATCCCGCGGGTGTATATGTGTTCGGTCGCTGCACTCTGAAGGGCCGCGACGCAAAAAAAAAAGAGAAAAAAATCCGCGGCAAAGAGGCGAGTTACGATATTTTCTGCTGAATCGGGGGGGGCAGATAGAATTAAATTCCGCTGCGTACTGCAGAGGTGCTGGGTTTTTATTGCCGTTCTGCATGCGGGGATTCTTCGCCTGTATTTTTGAAACGTAATCGATTTTAACAGTATTGAAGTGTACAAGGTTTCGAAGCCCATTCATCCTTTTTCATTTTCTTTCATGTGGTTTTCAAAGAAATGGGGGGGGGGGACACGCGGGCGGATGTATATGCAAGCTTTTTTCGAAATTCGATGGACCGTAGAATTTCGTTCAAAGTCGTGCTTTCCAATCGATTCGATCGTATTTTTTAACTCACTTTTATATTAGAGTTTGCACTGCTATTTGCACTAGCAAACTGGAGGAAGCCATTTTCCTTTTTATTCGATCCAGCTGTTTGTAAGAAAATAGTAACTTTTCCATTTTACAAAATAACGACAAATATAAAATCATTTTAAAATGTTGCGGTATATAAAGTTTAAAGTTAAAAACACCATTAAAATTCTAAATAAAAATTGATTGAACCTTTTATTAGTTGAAATATCTCACGCGGTCCTATCTTACTCAATAAAAAATAAAAGCTGCGTTAAATCTTATAAACTTTTATCAATAAATGTTCTCTATGTTTCAGGCAAAAAATGGCGGAGTAGCGATGGTCCCTTTTTATACTTACTTCATAACATGTAACAACACGGCAACCATTAAAGATGTGATTGGTAAGCTCGTCAATTCAGTATTATGCGAAAAAAATTAAAAAACTTTTTTAAACCACCGCTTTGCCACGGAATATTAAAAGTTTCAACCGCAAACAGTACAAAACTAGATCGAATTCAGTAGCTCGAACATTTCGAATGGGTCCGATCTAAAAAGCAGCAGACCAGAACAAAAGTCTAATAAAATCAATTACCCCGCGCATCTCAAAAAACGTGCCGATAGAAACGTGCCCAATCGAAATATCGAGGATAAAACCAAAGCCAGCCCTTTTCAGCGCGCATTCCGACACGATCATCGAGAGAGAGAGAGAGAGAGGGTGGGGGGAGG
>UCOL01006015.1:0-10314 GCA_900474335.1 Ormyrus nitidulus | reverse complement strand
ATATATAATTTGCTTTGGCAATACATTATGACAAATATATGCTGTCTCACTTGGTGGATTCTTACAAATTATTCCATTATTTGATATAAACTTAATTCTTTTATCAAACACCAATAATTCACATTGAGCTATTTTATTTCTAATAGGTTTTAGTGCAATACTAACTAAAGGCATTAACATTGCAAATGGCTTTCCTAAAGTAAATAAATGTTCTATGATTTGTTTTCTTTTACTAAATGGAGGATTTGAAATAATATAATCTGTTCCTTTAATAATTTCTTGTGTTAAATTAAAGAAATCACTCTCTAAACTTATATGAGTATACATTACTTTATGGCCTGCATTTTTTAAAACTTTTACATACTCACTTTCTTTTGTATCAAAGGGACATAAAATATTAGAGTTAGGTTTTAAAAACTCAAGAATAGGTTTTACCGCATATCCTTGTGTATATCATTCATCATTTTTATTCATTTTAAATACTCCTTTGTTTAAAATACCTTTTTAACGATAAAAAACCACCTTAGTGGTCTTAAATGTGTATGGTACCTTACATTTTTTATTTTTTCAGATGATTTTATTTTTAAATAAGGTAAGATTTAAGTATATGAGAATAGAAAATAGGGTGAAAATGATGGAACAATATCTTAATATGGCTCGTTTTATTTTAGAACACGGGCAAGAAAAAGATGATCGAACAAATACGGGAACAATTTCTTTTTTTGGTTATCAAATGCGTTTTAATTTAAGCAAAGGCTTTCCACTTTTAACAACAAAAAAAGTTCATTTTAAGTCAGTAGTTTATGAATTATTATGATTTATTAAAGGCGATACTAATATTAAATATTTAGTAGATCATGATGTTCGAATTTGAAATGAATGACCATATGAAAAATATCAAGCATCAGCAAAATATAATAATGAAACATTAGCTGAATTTGTTGAAAAAATTAAAACTGATGCAAATTTTGCTGCTGAATTTGGTGATTTAGGACCAGTATATGGGAAACAATGACGAAACTTTAACGGAGTTGATCAGTTAGCAAAATTATTAGAAAATTTAAAAAAGAATCCATATTCACGTCGTCATATTATTAGTGCCTGAAATCCAGCAGAAGTTGATGAGATGGCTTTACCACCATGTCATACTTTAATTCAGTTTTATGTTTCAAAAGATAATAAATTAAGTTGTCAATTATATCAACGTAGTGCGGATGTTTTTTTAGGAGTCCCTTTTAATATAGCAAGTTATGCTTTATTAACCCATTTAATTGCCCAAGTTGTTGGTTTAGATGTTGGCGATTTTGTCCATACTTTAGGAGATTGTCATATTTATAAAAATCATTTTAATCAAATTAAAGAACAATTAACACGTTCTCCGCGAAAATTACCAACTTTGAAGTTAAATCAAACCATTACTTCGTTATTTGATTTTAAATTTGAAGATATTATGTTGGAAAATTATGACTCAGCCCCATTAATTAAAGGAACTGTCGCAGTATAATGATTAAGTTATTATGAGCAATGGATGAAAATAATTTAATTGGTCAAAATAACCAATTACCATGACATTTAAGAGAAGAATTACAGCATTTTAAAGAAACAACATTAGGGCAAACAATTTTATTTGGTCGATTAACTTATGAAGGAATTGGACGACCATTATCGAAACGAAAAACATTAGTTTTAACAAGACAACTTGATTATCAAATTAATCATCCGGATGTGGAAGTAGTAACTGATTTAACAGCAATTATTAATTTTTATCATCAAAATCCAAACGAAGATATTTATATTTGTGGGGGGAAAAAAATTTATGATGCAGCATTACCATATGCTGATGAATTAATCATTAGTTATATTAAGGGAAAATATCAAGGGGATACTTATTTTCCTTCGTTTGATTTAAACCAATTTACTTTAATTAAATCAAACGAATATCAGCAATTTGTAATAAAATATTATAAAAGAAAGGAACAAAGTTAAAATGTTAAATATTTGAAAAATTCTTCTGACATGACCACGATTTTTACGAACAATTACTAAGGCAAGAAGTATTAGTAAAAAAATTAAACGAGATCCAAATATTGTTTCAGAAGAATATCGTTATCATTGATTACAAAAACGAACACGCTATATGTTATGAGTGCACGATGTTAAAATAATTGTTCATGATCGTGATAATTGAATTGATAAGGGTTGTTTAATGATTGCAAATCATCAATCGAATGTGGATCCGGCATTATTATTTGCTCTAAATGATTTTAATAAAACCGCACCTTGTGCATTTATTGCTAAAAAAGAATTACAAGATAATCGAACATATCGAAATTTCTTAACATTAATTGATGTTTTATTTTTAGATCGGGAAAACCCTCGTCAGGCCTTAGAAGTTATTAAAGAGGCAAATGATTTAATTCGTGTACCACGAACAATGGTTGTTTTTCCGGAAGGAACACGAAGTCGCAGGCAAGAAATGGGAGAATTTCATGCTGGAAGTTTTAAAATTGCCCAGAAAGCACATGTTCCAATTATTCCTGTTTCAATTGTTAACTCTTATCCAATTTTTAATAAAGAATTTAAAAAAAGAGGGAAAAAGTATGTTCATGTTGTGTTTCATAAGCCAATTAAGCCAGATACGTTTATGACCAAATCAACTGAATTAATTGCAAATAATGTTAAACAAATTATTCAAAAAGGAATTGATCAATATCAAGATGTTGATCATAAAAAAGCTTATGAAGAATATAAAACTTCATTAAAGAAAAAAACGACTTAAAAAAAGAAGGTATCGAATAGTGAATATTTTAGAATTAATTGATAAAAAGAAAAATGGACAAGAGTTATCACGAGAAGAAATTAGCTTTATTGTCAAAGGATATACATCAGGGATTATTCCAGATTATCAAATGTCAGCTTTTTTAATGGCAATTTATTTTCAATCAATGTCAGTTACAGAAATTTCGTTTTTAACTGAAGCAATGATTAATTCAGGGGAAGTATATGATTTAACTACAATTCCTGGTTTTAAAGTTGATAAGCATTCTTCTGGTGGAGTTGGTGATAAGGTTAGTTTAATTTATGCGCCTTTAGTTGCTGCATTTGGTTTAAAAGTGGCAAAAATGTCAGGACGGGGATTAGGCCAAACAGGAGGAACAATTGATAAGTTGGAAAGTATTCCCGGTTTTAAAGTTGAACTTTCTTTTAATGAATTTAAGGATGTTATTAATAAAACAAATTTATCAATTATGGCTCAATCTGATAATCTTGTTCCTGCTGATAAAAAGATTTATGCCTTACGGGATGTGACGGCAACAGTTGATTCATTACCATTAGTGGCAGCAAGTATTATGTGTAAAAAAATTGCGACTGGTAGTGATGGAATTGTGTTAGATGTTAAATGTGGTAGTGGCGCTTTTATGAAAACAATATCTGATGCACGGAAATTAGCACAAATTATGGTTGAACTTGGAATTAAATTTAATAAGAAGATTGCTGCTGAAATTACTAATATGACAGAACCATTAGGCCGTACTATCGGTAATGCAATTGAAATTTATGAAGCATTACAAACATTACGAGGAAAAGGACCTGATGATTTGACTTACATTGTATGTGAAGCAGCAGCTTTAAGTTTATGCCAAGCAGGGCTTTTTAAAGATTTAGCAATGGCAGTTAAAGCTTGTGAAAAAAAATTACAAACAGAAGAGCCGTTAAATTACTTCCGTGCTTTTGTGAACGAGCAAGGTGGAGATTTAAGTTTTATTGATAATGATTTAACTTTAAAAGAAGTATTAAAAGTAAAAAATATAGTTGAAATTAAAGCAACCCAATCGGGATTTATGGAAATTATTGATACTAATGAGTTAGGATTATTAGCTGTTCGTTTAGGAGCTGGCCGTAATACAAAAGATGAAACAATTGATTATCATGCTGGTATTTATTTAAACAAAAAAACTGGTGAAAAAGTTGCAAAAAATGATGTTGTAATGACTTTATATACTAACCGTTATGTTACTGCCCCAGTTTATGATTGAGCACAACGAACTTTTCGAATTGTTTCAACAAAACCACCACAAGAAGAATTAGTTTATGAGATAATTCAATAAAAGTGATGCTTTAAGTTAATCACTTTTTTGTTTTAATATCTTTAATTTTTTTTAAAATAGCGGTATTATTAACTAAGAAAATAAACATGGGAGAGAAAGAATGTTACATTTGCCGCGCTATGAAGTAAAACTTGATAATTTTTCAGGACCATTAGATTTATTGTTGCATTTAGTTAAAGAAAAGGAGATGGACCTTTTTGCAATTAAATTGACAGAAATTACTGATCAATTTTTAGCGTATATTAGAGAAATGGAACAATTAAATATTGAAATTGCATCAGAATATTTAACAATGGCAAGTTATTTAGTTGAGACAAAAACAAAATTAGTGTTACCAAAAGAAGAAGTTGAAATTGATGATAATTATGAAAAAGATGTTCGTGATGAACTAATTAATCGTTTACTAGAATATAAAAAAATTAAAGAAGTTAGTCAATATTTTAAAAATCAACATCAAGAGGGAATTCGCTATTTGTCAAAACCACGAACAATTATTAAAGGAAATCAAATTAAAGAAGAAGATTTACCATTATCGCCAAAAATTAATATTGATAAATTAACTAATAGTTTTTTAAAAATGTTAGAACGAATTAATGCAGCAAAACCATTAGAATCAAATGTTGTTATTACTGAAGTTTCTCCAGAAGAAATGGCGGAGCGAATTATGGCATTATTAGCGCAAGATGATAAAGAATGAACATTAGAAGAATTGCTAGGTAATTTTACTTTATCATTACAAGTTTTTGTTGCTTGTTTTATTGCTTTGTTAGATTTAGCTCGTCATCAAAAAATTGAAATTGAGCAATACCAACATTTAGAAGCAATTTACATTAGACCATACTTACAGAAAGAGGGGAATTAAATTAGATGAATTTAAATGAAAAAATGGCTGTTTTAGAAGGACTATTATTTATCAGCGGTGATGAAGGAATTAATTTAAAAGAAATTGCTCATATTCTTGAAATTTCTGTTCCTGAGTGTGAGGAGGTTTTAGCAAAATTAAAAGTAGAATATCAAACTAATAATAATCGTGGATTAACAATAACATCTTTTGCTGATAAATATCGCTTAGCAACAAAGCAAGAATATTACCAATTTTATTTAAAATTAGCTAATAATAAAATAGAAGCACGTTTATCACAAGCAGCATTAGAAACATTAGCAATTATTGCCTATCGTGGACCAATTAGTAAACCAGAAATTGAAGAGTTACGGGGAGTTAATTCTGACAGTGTTATTAACAAATTACGCGCACGTGATTTAATTGATGAAGTTGGTAAAAGCGAATTACCAGGGAAACCAATGACATATCATATTACTGAAGAATTTTTAAAAGTTTTTAATTTAACTTCTTTAGCAGATTTACCACAAATTAAGGAAACTGTGATAGAAAAAGAGCAGGATTTATTTAAATAATGGAACGCTTACAAAAAGTTATTGCAGCAAAAGGTTATTGTTCACGACGAAAAGCAGAAGAATTAATTATTCAAGGACAAGTTAAAGTTAATAATATTGTGGTAAGAACGTTGGGTACTAAAGTTAGCAAAAATGATCAAATACAGATAAACAATCAAATCCTTACGAATGAAAATGCAAATAAGGTTTATTTGATGTTGAATAAACCACGAAATTGTGTTTCAACGATGTATGACCCGCAACATCGCAAAACAGTTTTAAACTATGTTAAAGGTGTTTCAGAGCGAATTTATCCGGTGGGTCGTTTAGACTATGATACTAGTGGGCTTTTGCTATTGACTAATGATGGAGAATTTACTAATATTATTACACACCCAAGTCATATTATTAATAAGACATATCATGTTTTGGTTTCTGGTTATCTTTCAAAACAACAACTACAAAAATTAGCAACAGGACTTGAAATTGAACCAGGAATTATAACAAGCAAAGCGCAAGCAAAATTAGTAAAATATGAAGAAGCAAAAAATGTTTCGATTCTTCTATTAACAATTCATGAAGGCAGAAAACATCAAGTTAAAAAAATGATACAAGCATTAGGACATGAAGTTATTAAATTAAAACGAATTGCAATCGGTTTTTTACAATTAGATGAAACATTAAAGCCTGGTGAATGACGTTATTTAAAACCCAAAGAAATTAAACGTTTTTTTGGAATAGCATCACACTTAAAAACAAAATAAAGGAGAAAAAAACAATGCGGATTACATTAGCAGGAGTTGTTGGAGTAGGGAAATCAACTGTTAGTAAGCTATTGGGAGAAAAACATCATTATATGGTAATGGATGAGCCAGTTGAGGAAAATCCATATTTAGATCAGTATTATGCTGATCCAAAAGATATGGCTTTTAAAATGCAAGTATATATGGTAATGGCGCGTAGTAAACAATTAAAACAAGCAAAAATAACATCTAATATTATTTTTGACCGTAGTATTTTAGAGGATCCAATTTTTGTTGATGTCTTATATGAACTAGGATATATGAATACAACAGATTATAAAGTTTATAAAGAATTTTATGATGTTGTTGTTTTACAAAGTTTATATTTAGATAAAAACATTAAACCAGAATTAGTTGTTTATTTACGAGTTGATCCAGAAATAGCAATGGAACGAATTACCAAAAGAGGCCGAGCTAGTGAACAAAATATTGGCAGCGCTTATTGAACATTATTAAACCGAAAATATGAGGAATGATATGAACGCTCAAAAGATAAGTTTAATTTTTTAGTTATTGATGCCAATTATAAAACACCAGAAGAAATTGTTGCCATAATTTCAGAAAAATTAATTGAAAAGAAATAAGACAATAAAAAAACTAGTGTTGACACTAGTTTTTATTTGTTTAAATTTGTCCTAATCCTTTTTCTTTTCAAATTTTCATTACAGCATCTTTTCCTTTTGTTTCTAAAATATCTTTGTATTCTAAATAACGTTCTTGACATTCTTTAATTTCTTTTAAAGCTTGGTCTAAGCCACTTCAACCATTAATTTTAACTTCTTTTTTTTGCAAAGTTTTATATTGTAAAAAGAAAGTTTCAATTTCATTTCGTATTGCTATTGGAACATCTTCTAAAGTTTGAATATGATTAAAACGCGGATCATCAGCCATCACAGCCATTAATTTTGTGTCAATTTCCCCATTATCAATCATATTAATTGTTCCCAAAATACGAACATTGATTTGACAACCAGGAATTGTGGGGTAAGTGCTTAATGAAATTACATCAAGGGGATCACCATCTCAATCTAATGTGTTTTCAATAAAACCATATTCTCCTGGATAAAAATTAGCACCATATAAAACCCGGTCTAAAACAATTCGCCCTGTTTTAAAATCATATTCATATTTATGACCAGACCCCTTAGGGATTTCAACGATAATTGGTAAAACATTATTTTTACTCATTATTTTTCTTCCTTTCATTACTTTCCTAATTATTAATATAGCATAGAAAGGCAAATAATGTTATGTCTTTTTAAAATCCTTTTTATTTTTTCGCAGTAAAGTCAAATAAAAGTATTGTATTATATTCAAAAAAATAAAAGATAATTATTATTTTTATGTAAGTTATAAATTTAAAAAACAAATAGATAAATAGATTAAATTATATATTAACATATTTTTAATAGAATTAATAAATTATTTTTTATTTATTATTTTTAAAAAAAATGAAAAATTTTGGTAATTTTATCAATTTTAGGTATACAATGAAAGTAAGAAAGGAGGCTATGAAGAAACAAAAAATTGTATTAAAATGTATCAATTGTATTAAATTACCAAATTACCAAATTATCAACCTTATAAAAAAATAAAAAATTGATAAATTTAGGAGGCCAATTACTATGAATACATTATTAAAATACATTACATTAGCAGGACTTGCAGCAGTACCTGTTGCAACTGTAACTTCATTACCAATCTTAGAAACCAATAGCAATACTGCTATTTCATCAAGTAGTTTGTTACAAGATGCAGCTACTATTGAAGAAAAAGCTGCTAAAGCAATTGCTAATCAACTTCGTCTTGAACCAGCAGATGGGTCATCATTAACAGAAGGACAAAAATTAAATGAAGCAAAAGAAGTAATTTTCAATAAAATTGATGAAGTAAAAGTTGATGCAATTGCTTCGATAACTGATGATATGGATGCTAGAGAAATTACAGACATAATTAATGATATTAAAGCAGAAGATTTAATAATTCCAAGTGGAGATACTAAACTTTTAAAAGCTGGATATCAAAAAATAACAATTAATTTAAAAATTAAAGAAACAAATAATATTATGTCTGTAATCTTAGTTAATGTTAAAGCACTTGAAGTTTAATAAACAGTAAAAAATCATTAGAATAAAATTAATACTAAAATTGCTTCATATAAATAAATTGTATGAAGCAATTTATTTAATTATTAAAAAATAAAAAAGGAGATGAATTACTATGTATAAATTAATTAAATGCCTTACATTAGCAGGATTTTTAACTGGACCAATTGTTACAACAACTTCATTACCAAGTTTTAACTTAAATCAAAATGTTTTAAAAGATTCTGATTGTAACTGTGGATTAGAAGCAATTGCTTTAACTTACATTAAATAAGCAATTGGTGAAATTGAATCAGTTGATGGATCAACTTTACATGCAGGACAAACTTATAGTACTGCTTTCCAATTATTATGAATTGCAATTGAGCAATCTAAAATTAAAGCAGTAGAAAAAGC
Source organism: Ormyrus nitidulus (assembly GCA_900474335.1). Lineage (NCBI taxonomy): Eukaryota > Metazoa > Arthropoda > Insecta > Hymenoptera > Ormyridae > Ormyrus > Ormyrus nitidulus. The sequence goes on along the minus strand of UCOL01006015.1, from coordinate 1,506 downwards.
AAACAATATTAGTGATAAAAATGTCAGAGAAGAGATTATTACATTAATAAATAGTTTGAAAAATAGTGATGCAAAAATCACTGAAGAAAATGCTGTTTTAAGAACAGGAAATAATGAAATCTTAATTGATTTACAACTTGGTTCTGCAAAAGATACAATACATATTATATTAGATAGTGTTCAATTGTCACAAGACCCTGATACATTAGAATATACTGCATATGCAATTTTAGTTCAAATTTTAAACAAAGGAATAGCTGATGGTTCAGAATTGAATGCAAAACAAAAATTAGAAGTAGCATTGCCTTATATATGAAACTTTATTGATAAAAACAAAAAAGATACGATAGAGGCAATAACAAACAGAGAAGATATTAAAAATATTAAAATTAAAGAAAAACTTGTTAACTTAGTAAAAGAGTTAACTAGTGAAAATATATCAATTGCAAAAACTAATAAAACTACAATTTTAACTGAAGGATTTAATCGCATTATAGTTACTATAAGTTTTCCTAAAAATGAATACAATGCAACAATTGGTTTAGGAAATGTTAAACCTGAAACAAAATAAATTGTTGGATGTAAAATGCTTTGTATGAATCATATACAAAGCATTTTATATTTAACTGAATAATTTTTATAATTAGTTTTTACTTTGCTATATTTTAAAAATAATTTATAATTAAACAAGGTGATAATATGCAAACAAAAATAAAAAATTTATTTTACTTAGATACAAAAAGAATTGTGGCAATGGCAATTGTGATTGCTTTATATGTTTTATTGTCATGATTAAGTAAAATAATGAATTTAACAGTTTTTCCCGTTGCTCCATTTTTAAAAATTGAGTTAACTGATTTTTTAATGTTATTATCTCTTCGTTTGTTTGGTATTATTTATGCTAGTTTTTTAACTATTAGTGTTAGTTGATTACGAATGGTTTATTTAGGTGATACTCCCATTGATGTATTTGCTTTAATGTTAGCAGATTTAATTTTTTTATTAGTTTTTTGATTAGGCGATAATTTTTTACGAAAAGGATTTAATCACTTGTTTAAAAATAATTTTTCAAAAAAAGCTGATTATTTAATTACAACAATAAATGTTAGTTTAGCAACAATTATTGCTTCATTTGTAATGACATTATTTAATTGATTATTTATTTATGACATGTATGCTCATTTCTTACATCTTCCCCACGAAACAGTACAATGATTTAAAAGTATTTTAGTACCGATAGTTATTCCTTTTAATTTATTGAAATTTACGATTAATAGTATTGTTTTTATTTTAATTTATCGTGCAGTAATTCACCTTCAAAAGCAATTTATAATAATAAAACCAACAAAAAAAGTAACAGAAGTATTACATGATTATAATATTATTGATGAAATTTATTTTTAAAAAAGCAAACTTATTTTCTTGAAAATATTCTGGTAGTCGGAAAAAAGCTTAGGTTTTATAAAAATTATAAATAAAGTAATTAAATATAAATTAAAGTAATCG